>JAYJMB010005043.1:0-12361 GCA_036873735.1 Pouteria campechiana | reverse complement strand
GCAAAAGATGAAGTATTAGGTGCAAAAGATGAAGTATTAGGAGAATAAAATATGACATTTTGCATTCTCATCAGAAGCATAGCGACAATAATGACTTGCATTGAGATTATAGAGGCTGACTCAGAATGAGTTCTTTATCTCCGAAGTGATTATTCTAGGACTCTGAGGGAACTAACTCTAAACTCTTAAGTACTTTACTTGACTCCGAAGTACTTTTCCTCTAACTCTGAGGAGTCATGTTCTCTGAAAAGTGTTTTGTTAACTTCAAAGGCTCTCATCGTTGTCTCTAAAATGCCTTGTCGACTCCAAAGTACTTGACTTAACCCCTAAGCTTATGAGCTCATGATTCTAAAGTGCTTTAACTGTCTCCGAAGATTCTGAGCTCATAACTTCGAAGCAACTCAATTGACTCCAAAGTGATTTAATAACTCTAAAATAATTTATCTCTGTCTCTAAAGTTCTCTAGTGGCTCTGAAACACCTTCGCTGACTCCGAAGCTTGTGACTTTATGACTCCGAAGGATTTTTCCTTTATCTCTGAAGTGCTTCATTTATTCCAAAGGATTATCTCCTTGTCTCCGAAGTTCTTTAAGCAACCTTAATAACTCTGAATCTTTTGTTTTCTTCTTTTAGGTCTATCTGTAATTTATATACTTATATTACTTGAGCATTTATGTGGTTTCTTCCTGTGATCATCATAAAGATTATTCTCCAAATTAGTTTAGAAAAATATTTCTGCAAAATACTTGAGAATAAATTGTTAGTACCTGAATGTTTCACTTATGTCTTTGCTTATTATCAAAACATTGTTAGTTAAGAATGTTCATCATCAAAATCAAGCTTTCTAAGAGTGTATGTTCAACAGATAGTGTTATCTACATTAGTGGAGAGGGATCATGAAAAGCAAGCTATGGAGTGTTTTGTGAAGATCATTAGAATCACTAGTTTACACATTATTGACTAAAAAATATGTATATAGCATGAGATTGACACTATACACACACATTTTCACTTCATAAAAGGATTAATGAAGCATGAGTTTCATGAGATTACTTGGCAATTATTTTTGAATGATTTCTAAGTTATGTGCATATGTGTAATCCTTTTAGCATGGTACCGATTGGTTAAAAGAAATTTTCCTAACTGATTCATGGTTTCATATTTGTATTTTGCTCGAGGATAATCAAAAGTTAAGTTTAGGGGTATTTGATAAGTGAATTTTATTCACTTATATCATGACCTTTTAAGTTAACTTTTAGTTTATTATTAAATTATTTGGGTGAAGTTGTGGTGTTTATGTTTGTATTTGTTTATAGCCACATAAATCTAAAAAAGAGGATAAAAACATGGAAAACATCAAGGTGGATAAAGAATCAAAATAGTGGAGTTTGGATGATGAACAAGTCATTAAAAAGTGAAAAAGAGAAGTTGAAGAAGTTGAGCGTCACGGCATCAGAATGACGAATGCAGTACTTAGGCAGTCAAAGAATTTTATTCCGTGACATACAAATCAAATGTCGCGGCATCAGGATGAAGAAGGAAGGAGAATTTGGTATACAACAAGTGAATATTTCAGTATCTGATGTGATGAAACCTAGCATCGGTTTGAGGTAATTTTTGGTATATGTGGAGTCGATTTCAGCTCAAGTGTTCAACATATAAGTTCCAACCCTTAGAGTTATCTAACCAAAAAATCAAGAATCATTTGATTTAGAGTTGAAACATGGAAGTTATGGCCAAATACTACAACTATCTTAGACTTCAATTCCACTAATAGAAATTTCAGATGTGCAAAAAATTATGCCAATTGTAGTCCAATTTTGGCACATATATAGGATGATTTGGAAAATACGGTAAAAAATAAATTTCTATACCTTGAAATTATCTTTCCAATGCATCAATAATCAAGTGATTCCAAGACCGTATGAGAACATTATGGGCAATACACTGAAGATGTGCCTAGCAGTCGGCATTTAGCAATTTAATGTTATGGCATTAGGACGTACAACATGCCTCCAGATTTTCTGTAATTGCTAGAAAATTATGCAAAAAGGAAACCCTAAGTAAGGGAGTATAAAAATGATGAGAGAGCACGTCCTTGGGGGCTTCTTCTGGGCATGGAGGTGGCTATATCATGTTTTTTGGGGAAGAGAAGGAAGAAAAGGAGCAAGAGGAGATTCAAGTTATGCAGAATGTTGAGTTTCATGAAGGGACTTCCTTTTGCTTTTATCATGAACTAAGTTTTTCTTTCTAGGGTGAAGATGTAGCCCTCTTTGATATTCTTTGTTAACTGGGATTGTTGGTTTATCAATACAATTTCATCTTGTTTCATTCATTATGTTTATTAAAATTATTGATTTATTAAATTATCTGATCACCAATTTTGTGAATTAGATTGATTGTTTAAGAATATGGTTAAGGTAAACACCATATGCTAAACCATTACTTCTCTTGAATGGAAAGGATAGATGGTTATGGTACACACCTTATACTAAACCAATCTATTTGGTTCATTAAAGTTCTTGGTCTTAATGGGTTTTTACCTCAATTATTCTACACATCATAGGTAATTGGAATAAGTGAAAATACTTGATTTAAACCCGCATACCTAATGATAATAATCAGATATTTGATGGAATGAACCTAAGATAATGAATTGAATCCAACATCCCAACAACATAAGATATCATTGAGGGGTGAAGTCAGATCCCTAGACTCTTGCAACCTAATAATCTCTTCTACATCATTCATTATCATTATTTTTTGTTATTTCATCCAATCTTATACCCTTATTTACTTAGCTCTCAATACATCTTTTTAGGATAGAATTAGTTTAGTAACTAGAAATAATTGAATCAATTTTATCAGTTCTCTATGGGATCGACCCTTGCTTTGCACACTATACTACTATACACTCGTGCACTTGCGAGAAATTATAATTTGACCATTAGATAGTTCATCGAGTATCCTACAATTTGCTTATGAGCACTATGGTTGGATGAATTATTGTGCGCAGCATGATTGGGAATGATGAAATGGTATGCTTCTGTGTTGAATTACATTGGGTTCTATTATGGTTTAATTAAGCTACTTTGATTGTTGAATGTGATTGATGAAATTTTGTATACATGAGATGTGCATTTATATGCATGTCAATTACTGTGATATAATATATACGTTACCTGGGGAATGTGGTGATGGGAGGCCCAATAGGGTGGTGTGTTGGTGCTACAGAGTGTGTTGTAAAAGTGAAATGGTGGGGGGGTGAAAATGGGTGCCACGAATGTATGATGGCATGGTCTTTGATTTGACTAACTTGTGATTCCTGTGGAGTAATTAGGGCAAGGTGCCATGGATAGTAGTGAGAGAATATCGTGAGCCTGGTAGGCTAGGGAGGGACTAGCGCACATCATGATAAGATTAGAAATGATAAAGCCTTGTTATGGCTGGTTATAAGAATAACATGATACTAAAGAAATGTGAAAATAATATACCCTGAAAATGATATGCCCAAGAAGCACAACCATGGTATGATATGGGCGTACCTTGATGGCCTGAACTTGAGATGACATGATGGTACCTGAGAGGCACAGAAATGATACAGTATGATTATGATAGTGCCGAGATACCCCGAAAAATCCACCAATATGTTATGATTATGCATGGATGGCTTGATGTAGTAAAGGCCTGGACATGGTGAGACACCTGTGGGGTGTGGGTATGCCCTGGTGGCGTAGAGGCTTAAATCTGATAGACACCCTTGAGGCACCACTATGACGTAGGGTGTCATAATTTCATATATGATAGACACCCTCGGGGTGCCATTATGCCGTGGTAGTGGCATAGTTTATATATTTATTAGACACTCACAGGGTGCCGCTCTACCTTGATGGCATGACTGCTTGAGATGGTCTAGACATCTTGATAATATGAATAAAGTGGGATCCCTATGAAATACATGACATATGAAAGACAGTGTGAGAAGTTATAATATGTAAGATTGATTTGTATGAAAGATGGTCATTCTTTTACTATTTTTCCTTAACTTCTTTTAGGCTTTTAATCTATTCCATTTAATGCTCAATTATCAAGATATCTATGCCTAACACATGCCTTAGACATGTCCATTTCAATTCATGACCCACAATGGCATACAATATAACATTATACAATATAATGTCAACCAACCCAACTAATTTTATGAAGCCAAATCCAATTTCTAGCTTAAATGCATGAGAATACATATTTCATCATTTTAATTATGATGTAATCAACATCATTCAAACCCATGGGATATACTCTTATTCCTTGTAAAATCATGGGATACACTCTATCCCTTACAAAATCAGGATGTATTAAAACATATCGGTGAAACTTATAAATTTAATTCCATTTCCACACCAAACACATACAAAAATATAAATTTATCATTTCAATCAAAACTTAATTGATCAATATCATGTAAACCCAGTGCCCATATACAAAAAATCAGTACCCCTATGCAAAATCATTGGATATTCACTATCCCCAACCTCTTCCACATTCATGTGGATAATGAAGAGAAACCTGCTTACCTCAATGGAATAGTTACACCTTTCTAGATCTCTAGCTCCACAGTTCAAGTTCGAATCTAAGTCCAATGAGTCCTACAAATGTAACATACACTCTACTTGAACTTCACATACATTTAATTAAGGGACCTCAACTCAAGTCTCATAATTAAGTGTAGCTCATCAAATACTCATTAGGATATGTTCTGGTTCCTTTACACATATCATGCCCTGTTTGACTAGATTATAATACTTTGCTTAATAACTACTTAATGAACAATTGAAACTGTGGGAAAACCACTTAAATTCACTTGGTTTTTCCATAGTGTCATTTTTCCAAACACCTGGTGTGCTTCATACAAATTCTCAAGTTCCAACAAAGTATAATAACTAGAATTCACTTCCAACATCATATTATCATGATTTTACATGATCAACATCGAAATTACTCCCACCAATTAAGCTATCATAACTTAAAGTTCATGAATTCTCTTTCTAACACATCTATTCACCACATATGTGGCATAAGGGTTAACACATATGGCTATTTCTTTCACAAACAATTATTTGTATGAAATTTTCATGGCTAATTGCCACCATAAACCTCATACTTGAACATACTAACCAATCCCCCATGATAAGGACCAAAACAACCCATTCAATTTAAAACCCTAATTAATTGCAATGTGCAAAATACACCCCATTTAAAGCAGAAATCACAAATTAACTTTGGAAAATTAAAGACAAGACTTACTACTATGATAACTCATCGATTTCCACCCTAAATTTGCAGCAAGAAACTTCTAAGGTGATATTCCCAATTTTTTCCTCTTTCTTTACCACTCAAATACTTGGATTTGCACCCACTAATTAGCTAGGGTGGGAGTAGTATGTATGCATTGACAAGGATTTTCCTCCTCAAATTTACTCAAAATTAAAGTGGAAGAAGAGTTGGGAGAGAGCTGGACGTGAGAGAGGGAAAGCCCATCATTTTTGGCTGGAAATGGGCTAGTGGAGTACTTAAACCAGCTCCATTTTTGGTACTCCAGTAATGCATGTCGAGCCATGCACTTGCAGCTTCTTTGCAACATTTTCTAGCAATCCTTTTTACATTAATCCATGCAACCTGAATACTCTATGCATGTCCTTGATCAGCACTCTCATATTTACATTACATTACATATATAATTTCTTTCAAACTCCCATGAATTCATATGCATGATTCATCTAAGGCAATTACTTTTAAAAAATTCCCTTACCTTAAAATTCTAGGGCGTCACACCGAACCATTATAATCCTTATGTTCTTATTGTTTATGTGCTTGTGTGCTTCTACTGTATTCAATTTCCTGCACTTGCATATCCCATCGACTTTCCCCACTTCACTTGGATTCTTACTTTACCATAAACTATGCATATCATAGGAGGTTGGACCTAACATTACTTAGGCAACTTGTGTACACAAATAAATAATAGAATAATAATTGATCTAATAATGAGAACAGAAAGTTCAAACTCCTTGAAGCTTGAGGAAGATGTAGTTTTGAATGCTTTGATCAGAGTTCAACCCAATTCGAGTTGAAACTTGGAAGAATACTTGAATACTTTGTAAATGCTCATTTTTAATTCACTCAACTCTTCCAGTAATTTGAATCCTCTTTTTATACTTTTGGAAGAGCATTTAGCCATCAATGATTATTTTTGATAATTTTTCACCCATTTTATATTGGATTTTTTACACTCAACACAATCTGCCTTTTAAGTGTGCTTCAAACCCTCTAAAGGTCGGTTGCCTTATTAGTTACCATCACCGCATTTAATTTCAAAGCTTCTAAAGCTCTCTTTTAGACCTTCTGAGCTCCAACTTGATTTGAACTTCATTCCAGTGATGCACTTCAAACCATTTGAAGTTAGTCTCTTAAGCTCTAAAGTTCCTTCTAGCGACTGATATTTCCAACAACTATATTTTTCCTTATGAAGCTTGTATTTATCATCTAAAGCATCCTTTAAAGGACTTTTTGCTTCTAAATTAACTTCTGATTGTTTCTTCTAACCTCTGAAGCATGGAATTTTTTCTCTAAAGTTGTTCTAAAACTTTCAAACATAACTTTCAGACCTTCTAATGGCTTCTACATCATGTGAACTTAGCCTTTGAGATTTTCAGACTTGAAGTTCATCTCTGAAGCTCGTGTCTATCATCTAAAGCATCCTCTAAACTTACTCTAAAGCTTTCCGACGTAGCTTTCGTGCTTTCAAACTTGATTTTCAGACCTTCTAATAGTTTCTTTATATTTTGAACTTGTTTCTTTTGATTTTAGAAGTATTCTAATACATCTGAAATCTCTTTCTTAGTTTAGAATTATTATTCCTTGAGCATTTACTAGTTATTATTTCTCTAACAACTTAAGTGTGATGAGTTTCAATCTTGATATAATCTTGTTTTCGCTATCCAACACTCTGAACTTACTTCCTAGGAGTAATTTACTTGAATTATTCATTTATTTTTACATCACTTAGGAATGTAACTTGTTAGTAATTTAACTTTTCACTCACATGTTTGCTCCTTATCAAAACTTAACTATTAATTCACATTCATCATTAAAATCAAACTAATTAGACTCAACAAAGTTGACAATGGCAGCTTCAGAACTTTGAGGGTTAGGTGAACATTATCAGTGACTATTACAGCATTAAATGACCTTTGAAGGTCCTCTTCTATCCTCCAAAAGTTGCCAAGAGAGGATATATTCAGCCAAGAACCTCATCAAACCTTTGATCATAAGGGACAATTCATATGAAATTTCCTCTTATGACTCTGACATATTAACTACCACTAACAGTTAATTTTACCAAATTCTGAAACTTGAGATCTCTTCTGAAGACACCTCTGAAAACTAAATTGAACTTGGAAACTTTCCAGAGTGTGCTTGAGACCTCTGAAACAGATTTTCTATCCTCTAAAGATGGCTCTATAGATATTTTGTACTTGAACTCAATTCAAACACTGCCTAAGGCCTCTGGAATGTACTCTAAGCTATCATTTAATCTGTTAAACTTGATTTAATTTCTGCATTTACTGATTTTATTCCTTTATCTCTTGATTCGTGATATGTTTAGATTAATCATTTGATTTCTTATGTTCGATATTACTTTAAACTAATTTTCTTTATGTGTTATTTGGTTTTATCATTTTAACTTTGCAACACTTGAAAATTAACATGTTACTATTTAACTTTCTCACACATGTTTTTTATCCTCAAAAATTAGCTATTATTTCACATTGATTATCAAAATCAATCTAAGTAAAGGAGTTAAACTTAACATTTTCAATATATTTACAAGAATTATATGAAAGTTTTCTACGATGATCCTTATTTATTGACACATGGTGCTCTAAATATGAAATGATCCTTAAAATTATTTTCTTGATAACTTTCTTCTTCTTCAAAA
The DNA here is from genome assembly GCA_036873735.1 of Pouteria campechiana. Lineage (NCBI taxonomy): Eukaryota > Viridiplantae > Streptophyta > Magnoliopsida > Ericales > Sapotaceae > Pouteria > Pouteria campechiana. The sequence goes on along the minus strand of JAYJMB010005043.1, from coordinate 4,363 downwards.
TCTTTTGAATGATCTAAGATCATATTAGCTTTCACTTTTTGGAGGTATGGTTAATGAGCTCTTTGAATAATTGGAGTTGGAAGAATATTAGTTTTGGACCACTAGCTCTCTAAATAATTGGAGAAAGTGTTGGGGTTATTGTATGATTTTGATGACAATAAAACTTGTTTTAAAACTTGATTTATGGTAATGATGCTTCTAGAATGGAAAGCTTGAAATGTAAAAAGATAAGTTTGAAATATGCGTGCTCTATTGGAATATTATTTATAAAAGCATATACATCTTGATATAAGTCTAAAAGGGAAATCATATCGATCCATATTATTTTCAACCTTATTTATCATGCCTTGGATCATATATTAAAAGTATCTTAAAGAGATATCTTCTTGAATGAAAAAGAGTAAGTGCTTAAATGAGTTTATGGATACAAAATCATGATTTAAAGTATATATCCATGCTTTACAACTAATGTAAATTTCATATGGATAATTATATTATAATTTACAATTAAAAATGTCAAGCTAACAATGTGGCAAAAGTGCATAAATTTTCAAGTGCAGGTGTACTACTATAGTAATTTTGCTACAGTGACAGATGAAGTGGAATTGTCTGCAGTGATAGACAAAATGGAATTGCTACAATGGCAGACGAAGTGGAATTGTCTACAGTGGAAGACGAAGTAAAGCTTCAGACGAATTAGCAAATGAAGTAACAGACGAAGTGAAAGACAAAGTTTGAATTGGCAGATGAAGTAACAAACGAATTGCTACAGTAATTTTCTATAGTAACCTACTATAGTACAACAAGCAAAGCTTCAGGGAATTAATAAACAAAGTGACAAGCAAAGTGGTACAGTGCTAAAGTGATTTGTTACAATAACTTTGCTATAGTATCAATAAACAAACATATTCGTCCGATACTTACTTTAGACAAAGTGGTGCATTGTTATAGTGATCTGCCACAATACCAACAAATAAACATATTTGTCTACTACTTACTTTAGACAAAGCGGTGCTATAGTGATTTGCTACATTAACGCTACTACAGTAACTTGCTATATTGAAAATTCGCAGCTTTCAAATATCAAAAATTCAACACTATATCAGCTGAATTTTGCAATAATATTCTTCCAAGTGGTTCACAACCTTTCTGGATGGTTAAAATAGATAATCAATTGAAGGAAAACGAAATGCTTGAAGGTCCTAAGTTCTAAACAAGAATTAAACATCAAGAACCCATTCATATCTTCAAGTGAAGGACCACAAGTATTTGTTCTAACCATCTGCCCATTTCAGAAAGTTTGAGTTACAGAGATTTTGAAATATAATCAAAGAAGTCAATCTGAATACTCTATTTGAAATCTCGAGAAACTAAGAAAAGGCAGGGAATGGAAAAAAGAATTTCAAAGAGGAAAACACATCTGCCTGAAAATGAAGAAGCCCAACTTCGTCTATGGACAAAGTAAGAGATGAAGAGAGTCTGTACCACTGGAAAGGAACTTTATCTGATATTAACTTTAGACAAATGCAATAAAGCACCAATCAAAATAGAGCAGTTGAATTTGTTAGAATTTATTATCTTATTTCCAAAACCATGAATCAAGTCAGAGCTGCAACATCTCCTCATTCGTAAGTTGCCTAAACCAGTTATTTACTTTCTTCTATGTCAAGGTCGGTACTGTAGAACAACTCCAACCATATGGGAATTAATTAGAAGACAACGTTTTCAAATGGGAGATTATCAAAATAATCTTCTAAATTTATTTCTTGCTCATCTATTTTCATCTTTGCATTCAATGAATATCATCTTTCTCTAACAGTCAATTTTTCAAGAGAGCTATTTAAGAAAAATAGGTGGGACGATTCAAGATGGTAAAGGAATACTTTTCAAATGCGCTTAACCTTATACAAATCCTTCCACCCATGGCCAAGAGCTTAAACCTTCAGTTATCTATCTATGAGCTTCAAGCTGCATATCTATATGGCCATTGAGTTTATATTTTGGGAAGATCCTTTTATATTACTAGAGCTATAAAAGATTTCATCTTCCCCTGTGCTTCATTGTAACATATTATAAAGTATATTAGTTTTTTGGTTAATTTGAAAACCAGAGAGTTGTTGGTGATCTCTAAAAAATCATGAAGTTTGTTGGTGATCTTAGAAACCAGTGAGTTTTCTAGTGAGCTTGTGAAAACCAAAAGAGTGCTGGGAGCACTATGTTTATACCCTCTGAAGCTAGAATCCAGAAGAGTATTGGGAATACTTGCTTACACCTCATAGAGTTGGAATATAGAAGAGTGCTAAGAGCACTATTGTATTTTCATTATATGGGATATAGTGGAACTCAAGGCACAATAAGTATGTGCTCTTGGAAGAGTGGATGTAGGGATTGAGTTCCCAAACCACTATAAAAATCATATTGTTTATGTATGCTTGTTTATTTATTTTCTTACACTTTAATGTTCTATTACTTAGTTTACATTGTACAGCACACAAGCACGAAAAGAAGGAAAGTAATCTTATAGGGGACAAGCAAGAAATTTTTATAAATCCAATTCACCCTTCCCCTCTTAGGTTAAGTCATACTTCGGGAATCAACAGGAAAAATATTAGTTTTGGACCACTAGCTCTCTAAATAATTGGAGGAAGAAAATTATTTTTGGACCACTTGCGAGGATTTTGTAAGCGGCCATGAGGAGCATTGTTTTATGTTGGACTCTTAGGGTCACCCCTAAGGTCTTCTATAAGGTGTTTGCTCCACTAAATAATTGTTTGACTGATTTGATTTAACTTTTTAGTTATCTCAGTCATTTGGTTTTTAATATATTACATTTTGCATTAAAAAATATGGTAACAATGTTTTCAAAGATAAAAATTATAATTAATAATTGTTAGAAAACTCTAACACGGAGTAATTAAAATGGAAATCAACAAGGACACATAAGCTATAAGGCCATGTTAAATCCTTTGCATATGAGGAAACTAAATCTCTATCCTCATTAAATTATTTCCGCATAAGACAAAGCACGTTGTACACACTAGCTTATACTTATTTATAAATAAATAGGTATGCTTAAGTTCAATGCAACTCATTGCTCAATTATTTGAATATCCTTGTCAGAGTTCTTTATTAACTTAGAGCATCAGAGTATTTATGCTTGGACAACTCCTAACACCCCTTTGAGCTTCTTCTATTTTACAGGATCTTCTAATCATAGAACATTGGGACTAAACCCAAACAATAATTAAATTTTAATAATCTACTATAATATTAAAAAAAATCTTGGTACTAAACCAACAACTATCATTAAGGGTTTCTTTAGATGGAGTGAATTAGAAAGAAGAAGTATTTAAAAAAGAGGATATTTGAAAAGAGCAGTAAAGAGTGACATTATAATATATATTTTGTAATGAAAAAAGTATAAAAAATAGTCAAAATGATAAAAAATAAAGTTGTTATGATAGTTAAGATATTATATCAATTTACAAAGGGATATAGAAGAGCTTTTATTACTAATATACTCCCATCCTAATACCAAATGTACCCAACCTAAAACTTAAGATGAAAGATGCGTACCTTTTTAGAAGACCTAGAAAACTTCCCAAGTGATAGACAATTGGGGATTTTTAAAGTGTCTGGGACTTTGAAATTTTAGAAAAATAAAGCTATATTGCAATTTTCAGCAACTGACAAGTTTTTCCGGAAACTTACAAGAGTTTGGTAACTTTTAGTAAAATTCAAGAAACGTACCTACAAATGATTCCAATCAGCTAGTTTGCAATTTTTCCAAAAGCAACTGACTTTTCACCAATTTCGAACCAAAAGTTATTTCTAAACCCAAAAATCGAAGGGATTGAAATACTATGCGATGACAGCAGATGGGTTCCCAACCCACTAATGAAACAATGTCTTATGTGGACAGAAAAGAATCCAACGACGACAGAGAAGACAGCGACTGCGATGGAAGAAGACGACCTCTAAAGCGTCCGTCCGTTAAAAGACAGTCAAGACAATAAGCTCTGCTGCTGAATTAACCACCGGTATTGAAGAAGACGGTCACAACAACTTGTTATTCTTTCTTCACCATTAATGATAGCGCCAGACACGTGACACGATAGGGCTAACCAGTTGTGATGGTTAGCAGAGTGAACTTGCTATCAAATTTAGCTCTGAACCAAAACTGACGTAAAACGAGAAGGTAAAAGCAAAAAGCAAGGAGGGAGGGGGGGGAGAGAGAGAGATTCTCATACTAAAACCAATGAAAAATGAGAATGGAAAAGCGAAAAACAAGGGGAGAGAGAGAGAGAGAGAGAGAGAGAGAGAGAGAGAGAGAGAGAGAGAGAGAGAGAGAGAGAGAGAGAGA
>JAYJMB010005042.1:34059-55488 GCA_036873735.1 Pouteria campechiana | reverse complement strand
ATAACACAATTGCATAAGAATAACAAATATCTAAGTATAAAAACGTATCTTATGAGTGAATGAAATCCACTCATCAAGCTACTCACCCTTCAATGAATTATAAACATAATAACCTAATCTTCATGGTTCACAATCTGTACAAAAGGAGGGTGATAGACAATGCTCAAGCAATTGCTCAGGGAAAGCCTCTTCCTTATCCATAGCTGCCAGATCTTGATTATCAGCTTCAAATCGAGGTAGTCTACTACAAGACTACCTCTATATAACCAAAGAATAATGACTAATTTACTAAAAACATTTATGTATTTGTTGATGACTTCTGTTCACACACTTAACATTTCCCATCAATGAAGTTTATCTTTTCAACAGTTTTCTAGCTCTTCAACATCACTTATATAATGTTTGAATGTTGTCTCTTTAAGACCATGTTGCATCTCCCTTATATTCTGCCTTTTTGATTCTGACAAAAAGGGGGACAAATAAAATGAAATAGAAATTGGAAATAAAAGTGCATTTACTCAAGGTGAGCTAGAGATTACCAAGATTTATGTATAATATGCACTTAGTCAGGAGGAGCCCAAATACAAAGCCATGCAATAAATTTTCCTTGCTTAGCACTCTTGCATATTCTTATCCTCTTGAAAGGTATTTTACTCAAATATTTTATCATCATCAAAAAGGGAGAGAATGTTGAACCAAACAGTAAATATGGCAAACAACCAGGTTTTGATGATGAGCCACAACATATAAGTGAACACTTAAGGTACTGACAATCATATTCCCTAGTGTTGTAGAAATGAATACAAAAGTTATACAAGGAAATAACACAAATATAGTGAAAAACTTACAAAAGGATTATATCAATAATAAGACATACTACACTAGAGGAAAATGTAAATGCTTAGAAAAAATGACACTAAAACTTTGAAAAGATTTCAAGAACCATAAAATATATTTGAGATCATATCGTCCAAGCCTTTCAAAGCAATTAAATCATCTGATCTAAGTACTCAAAGATACACTTCAGTTGAAGGACATATCTAGTACTACAATTGTTACAAGGCATTATGGACCAAGTTTAAATTGCGACAAAATTTTTCCTTAGAAAAAAACAATATTAGACGAAGACTTGGATTAGCTGGACTTGAACAAACTATTCTTCACCTTCTTGTTCAGACAAATTCAAATGAAGTTAGCATTCGCCCATGACCAAAAGATGAAATCAAATAGAAAAAGTACAACCTAACTTCGAACAAATCAATAACATCATGGTTACTCTATTATGGACGAAGTCAGAACAAATCTCAGAAGAAGTTAAGCTCTAGTCAATCATCTTTGCACTTTAATGAAGACTTACCTTGTCTGACACTTACTTTGGACAAAGTAAGAACATTACAAAGTCATAGGACAGTAAAAGCACTATAGCATACTTGGACAAAATTGCTCGAACATAGTGGACTTCATCGCCTGACTAAATTCATCTGAGACTAACTTTGGACAAAGTAAGGAAGTGCTACCATACGACTCGGACAAAGTGGTCAAATCCATCATACAATTCTACTCCAAGCCAATTTGCTCGAAACTAACTTGAGACCAATTGAAGCTACTAGGACAAACTCCTCGGACAAATTATGGCTGAAAGACTTGGATGACTCTTCCTGAGAAGAAGCTACTTTATTCAGATAATGCTGGCTACACTCTCTAGACAAACCTTTACATGAATAGAGGATATTAACTCTAGATAAAGTAACTTAGCTGAAGACGAAAAGAAATTTAAAGAGCGGCAATTTTTGTTCGGTCAACGATTCTATTCTCAAAAGTTGGATCTCTTCAAATTTAATGAGCATTTTTCTAAAATAATGAAAATGTCAGCTATGCAATATCTCCTTGTCCGATATTTGCCAAAACTAGAAATGCATCTTCTTCAAAGTTGGCGCTGCAGGCTTTCCAACTGCTATAACTTAATTAAAAGACAACTTTAAATGGGAGAAAATTCAAAATGGGAGAAAATTCAACATGGTCTTCAATGTCTAATGGAATCCATTCACCACCAATGGGCAAAAACTTCAAAATGACTATAAAGGCAGTGCCGAGACAATGAAGATAGGAAGGGAGAAAGAGAAAAATGAACAAGAAAAATGGCTTAATTAAGTAACCTCTCCCAAGAAAAGATTTCCTCCAAGATATTCAAACTCCATCAACCTTTTGGAGTATTGATATCCTTTGCACCTCATTGAGTATCTATTTTATTTTTACTTAATTCATGTACAAATTAGCCTAGTAGAAGAGGTTAATTATTGTACAACCTTATTGTAGTTTATCTACCTTTTGAGTTTCTGGTGAGCTTGGGAAAACCAGATTGTTGAGTTCTTGGTGACCTCTAAAAAGCCATCAAGTTTGCTGGTGATCTTAAAGGCCAGTGAGTTTTCTGGTGAGCTCATGAAAATCAAAAGAGAGCTGGGAGCACTAGTTTATGCCTTTTAGAGCTGGAATCTAAAAGAGTACTAGGAGCATTAGTTTATGCCTTTTTAAGCGAATTTAGAAGAGTGTTGGGGGCACTTTTGTATTTCCATTATAAGTTATAGCAGAACCCAAGGCACAAGGAGAGTATGCTCTTGGAAGAGTGGAGTAGGGAGCTTGCCCAAACCACTATAAAAATCTTTTGTGTCATGTGCTATATGATTTAACTTTGATTACTTTGCAGCACGATAATTTTTTTTGACCATAATTTTTATTTGCTCAATTCACCCCTCTCCTCTTGAGCTACCTACTGAATGGGATCAATAATGATGAATTTGATAAAATTATGCTAAGCATTGGAGATAATTGACGAATGATAATCCTTGTTGAGGAATGAGGGCGAGGCACCACAGAGGCAGTGGTTGAGCTATCGTGAACCTAGTAGGAGTGATCAGTGCCCATCGAGATGAAAAGGAAATTATGTCGATCCTAATGAAATTATGATAAATGTATCTTCATGAACATAACTTTTGAGGAGTCCTATTTATGAGGTTGACTTATAGATGATTTTGAGAAAGAATCGACTAGGATATTGAGTTTACAATGATGAATCTATATGAACAAGCATGCCTTAATAAGAAGGTTGGTAAATCTATATAGCTATGAACCCCTTGATGATGCAGAATATGAAATCCAACAGTGAGATTGCATATGAACTTCTATGAGGACATGTACCTCATAGGCATGGGATTATAGTTGTATTGTCATGGATTTAAATCCATTCGAATTTTGAGCATGTTATTGTATTATTATATTGATTATTGGTTTCTGTTCAGCCTATTTACTAAGTTTACCTGGTTTAACCCTATTTTATGTATGATTTTTAGCTGACAGGTTAGGCAATGGAGCTCAACTTGGGGTTAGTGCTCATGATTGGACATTGGTGGCTAAATTCTTGGTACCATAGTGAATTTGGGATTGGAATCCCCGTATTGTATATGAATTTGTAATTTGTCTATTGAGCCTTGTATAACATAATTGTATTGACATGTCATAGTAGTAGAAAGATGAATGTGTTGTATGTGGACAAATTCTCATGTAGGTCCAGTTATGCCATTTGCCATCGTGAAGTGACTTAAGATTCGGCACAACTATGGGTGTGTTTTATTATTTATGGATGCATTTCATTTATCATGGGCATAACATATAAATGTCTGAAGAAATGGTATTTTATGATAAATAGTTGCACAGATGTAGATCTTTATATCTCAAGGGAGACTCTGCCAAATTTTCGATAGAATTTTTCTCTGAAATATAAAATGGTAGCACCTAGGGAGTGGGGTGTTACAGTCTTGAACACTTTTATTAGTAAATACAAAGTTAACACACCTGTTCAAAACCTCTATCCTATTGCAAGCAACATTTTCAAGAGGAAATTTCATAGCACAGTAAATGTTAAACTTTACCTTCTCTTCGTTTATCCTCAACGTCGGCTCTCCTTTTTGGACATCGATCAGTGCCCTTCCTTTTGCTAAAAATGGTCTTTCCAAAATCAAAGTGACTTCATGATCTTCCTCCATGTCTAGTACAATAAAATCCATCAGAAAGATGAACTTGTTCAACTTGACCAGCATGTCTTCAATGACTCCCCAGGGATAAGTCAAAGACCTATCTACTAGTACAATGTGATGGTCATAGGCTTCACCTCTGCTAGTCCAAGTTTTTGGAAATTTGATAAAGGCATTAAATTAATGGATGCTACTAAATCACATAATGCCTTATGAAAAGAGGAACTTCCAATGGTGCAAGGTATAGTGAAACTCCCTCGGTCCTTTAGTTTTTGAGGAAGCTTCCTTTGTAGAATCGGACCTCATTCCTTTGTCAGCTTCACTCTCTCGAATTCCTCCAACTTTCACTTCTTAGACATGATCTATTTCGGGCATCTGCTCTAGGACTTCTAAAAAGGAATATTGATATAATTTTTCTTATATATTTCCAGAAACTTACTAAATTGTTCATCTATCTTCTTTTTATGGAATCATTGAGGAAAAGGGAGTTTGGGTTTCAAGATTGGAGAATTGTCAGGAAATATGATCCTCCCTGATTAGTAGTCTTCCCTTTCAAGTTCCTCTTTCTTGTCCTCTTCCTTTTCCTATACTCCATCTTGGCTTTCTACCTCTGAGAAGGGTTGTGGCTCTCCTTGCATCCTTGGTGGTTCTAGTTCTCTTCTGCTCTTCAAAGTTACGGTGTTCCAGTGCTCCCTTGGATTCTTCTCCATGTTTCTTGGAAAATTACCCTTTTTGAACTGACGAAAGAGCTTGCAAGTTATCCAATCTACATCTCCAAAGACTTGATAAAAGCATTGATTTTTCCTGTCATTGTTTCTATGGTATCAAGTCTTGCTTCATTTTTGAAAAAATTGACCTTACTTTCATTTATGAAAGTGCTCATAAGGTCTTTGAGAAATGTCTTCTTCTCTGCTGGTCGAGATTGGTGTGGAGTTTTAAATCCAGGAGGATGGTTCATTGCATTATTCGGATTCTATAAGATAGATTCTCCTAATTTCTCCATCCTAAATAATATTAGTTATGCAAGTTGTTCCCCTTAAAGTTGTATAGCCCTTATTGCTGACATACTATACTTCTTCCTTAGTTGGATCTGTAACCATATATGCTTTGATTCATAAAGAAGAAGAGGACTCTCCTGCACTTGAAATTCCTTTTGAGGTAGAATTGGCTATGGCTAATTAGTGTGTCAAAGAGGACATCTATGCAGTAAGGGATGTGATTGGGTCCACCTCAATACAACTTGCAACCTTCCTCACCATATTCCTTTCATTTGGCCATTGGAATGTATTGGAAGCCATTTCTTCTAGTAATGAATATGCATCAGTTGTAGTCTTGGCCATCAATGAACCTCCAGATGTAGCGTCGAAGATTGTCCTCATTTAGCCATTCAATCAATTATAGAACAACTGAATCTGAAGCTAGTTAGAAAAAGCATGTCATGGACATCTTCTAAGTAAATCCTTGAGCCTCTCCCAACATTCATAGAGTGGTTCAAAGTCTAACTATCAAAATTGGCTCATCTCACTTCTGAGCTGAGCAGTCTTGGCTGAAGGAAAAAACTTTGCTAGAAACTTCTCTAACATCTCGTCACATGTCATTATACTCCCTGGTTGTAGACTTTACAACTAGCCTCTTGATTTATCTCTCAGCGAGAATGGGAAGAGTCTTAATTTGATGTCATTGTCTGGGACGTCGTTCATCTTCATGATGTCATTGATCTCACAAAACATTGCCAAATGAATGTTTGGGTCTTCACTTAGAGAACTCCCAAACTGGTTCTGCTAGACCATATTTATCAATGCCAGCTTCAAGTCAAAATTATTAGCATTAATACAAGTGCTACCTGAATAACTCACATTAATCATCATCCTAAAGTAGTCTTTGATTGGTCTTTATTGATTCTGATTTCTTGCTGGTTCTGATTTGGCTACTGTTTTTGTTTTGGTTCTAACTTTACACTAAATTCGGCTTACTTTGCTCTCCTAATTTCTTGTAGTGTTCTCTCAATTTTTGGATCAAAAGAAGTTAGATCAGAATCTCTAGAATTTTGCATACACTACTATGAGAGCTAAAAAAAATTGAATCAACAACGACAAAGAAAAATAAATAAGAATACAGTAAAAGAAAAAAAAATCTAAATTAAAGCTAAGATAATCTATTGACAATATCAGTGAAAAAGTAAAATAATTACAATCCTCGGCAATGCTGCCAAAAAATTGGTTGATGCAAATTAACCGCAAGTATACGGTGCTAAGTTTTATAACATAACAATGAGAGAGTGTCGTACCCATAGGGATTATGTATTTTAATTAATTACTAGCTATTGCTATGAATAATTCTAACTTTTTCTGGATAGCTGATAAATAAGGAATTGAATAATAAATAAAATGGACAAGCCTTGATAAGTAGTAATCAAGTTATGAAAATTCTAGAGGATTTATTTCATTTATGCTTCATTTATGGTGTTTTCAACTTATGCCAGGTTGATCATTGCATTTGTTTATAAATCATGAATCCTAATTCACTTAACCCCCTCTCACAAGTACTAAGTCAAGTATCTATTCCCAAAATTCTAATTTCAAAATTCCTATAAAAATTAAAATATTAAGGATGCATTAAGATCTATGATTCTTTTTAAATGATTTCATAAAACTTGGAAGCTCTCTCGAATCATCTATGATTTTATGTTGTGATGCCTAGATCCTATTTAGGGTTACCTCTCCCGAGTGTCAAACCCTAAATACTTGATCATTCAATAAATGTCCAGTAAATTGAAAGGATTAAGCACAAGATATCACAAATGAACCAATTGCAATATCAATTAAGCAATTCATTGATTACACCATGAAATCCACATAAAATCATCTCCCCTCTAGAAGAAGGAAATTAGCTACTCATGATGTAAGATAAATCCATCAAAAAATTATTCAACATCATCATAGTTTAAATCCCAATAAGTAAATCAAAGATTACAAGGGTAGAAAGCAAATAGAAACACAAGAAAATAGAGATACAAATGTCTTCCTCTTTCTGCTTATCTTCCAATCCTTGAATTTGAACTCCTTTCTTTTGATCTTCAAACTTGATCTTCTTATCTTCTAAGCATCCACAAAAAAAAATTCCCAAATGCCCTAAAACATAGCCATAAAGTCCCCCAAAATGATTCCCAAAAATCCTTTTTATGTCTCACAAGTTAGGGTTGAAATCATGCACACACACTATCGTAGCATGGGTGCGATAGTGTGTGTGCCTTGGCACCCAACTTGCTGCTTATAGATGGTTGTCTTTGATTGAGTTAGGCACCGCAGCCTTGGTTTGGGCACTGTAGTGCCCATGTTGCTGCCCACTTTCTGCTCTCTTGCTTGCACCATTTCTCTCCTTCCTTCCACCATTCACTTGCAACTTCATTTTTCTTTAGTTTAGCTCCATTCTTCCTCCCCCTAATGCACCTTGATAAACCAATACAAACACAAGAAATGCATCTAAATTTCTTAAGAATTAACAAATAAACAAGTTTGAACAATATGAGATATAAGTGAATAAAATTTACTTATTAGCTACACTTATCTTATGTAACTTTATTTGTACTAAAATACAATTCTATGTAATGAAATGTCTCTATGTTTTACTTCTATGTTTTCCATATTTTTGTTGCATATTCTGTATCTTTCATACTTTCTTTCCTTTGTGCATTTTTGATTGTGACAAAAAGGGGAAGAAATTGTATGATTGGTAAAGGGAGAAATTGTATGTTTTGTAAGTATTAGAAAACAATGCATTTATTCAGGGGGAGGATGCACTTAGTCAAGGGAGCTATGCATATCTTGTTTTGATTAGAAAATTTATGTTGTAGTTCCCATGTGCTTTATACAATTTCATTTTTGAAAGATAATTCACTCAAATGTTTGTCATCATCAAATAGGAGGAGATTGCTGATCCAAACTTCTTTTGCTTAGCTTAATTTTGATGATGAGAAAAATTATGTGAGTAAATGGTTAAGGTAATAACTATTATTATATATATACATATATACATACATACATATATATATATATATATATATAACATCAGTAAAATGGATAGTGCAATCAAGATCATATCAGAGATAAGATCCATCAATCAATCATGAAGAAAACATGAATGCTCAAAAGATAAAGATTGTAGACATGAGATCAATGTTTGGAACAATGTTTGAAATGCTTCAAATGTAAGATCCAAGCTTCCAAGCCAACATTGTAGTTGAAGGATATGTTTGGCATCAAACAAGCTTTAAAGATTAGCTTCAGATGTGGTTCAAGTGTGTTGAAGCACAGTTTGGTTCAAGTGTGTTGAAGCACAGTGCAGAAGGAAACAAATCAGATGCCTAAGTATCAAACACAAGCAAAGCTTCAAATGTTGCATAACCAAAGATCAAACATTGTGAAACTAAGCTCGAAGTCAAGATCAGACGATGCTAAAGTATGAAGATGCAACTCTATGTTCGAAAAAGACCAAGTCCCAAACTGCAAACATTGCGGAACCAAATTAGGACAATGCAAAATTTTATTTAGGACAATGTCTACTCAATTTAAGATGAAGTTGAAGCTTGGACATGCGACTCTGTATTTCACACCATTCCAGTCAGTCTGAAATATTTATTTCAGGTGAACTGAAGTATTTTGGATGAAGCTAGTCTGAATTCGCACAAAGCCTTCATATAGTTTGGAGTTATTTTGGACAATGTGAAACTACAAACAACGTTAAACAGCAAGAGTTTCCAATGAAGCGTTCTTCCTCTTCTCTAGATGTGCTTATTCCAAATGATGCAAAGCTGGGAGAATAAACAATGGTTGGTTTTTCGAACATTCCCTCGCATTCAATACTAGCTACCAACCTCAATGGGAAGAATTGAAAGTGAGTATAAGATGAGCAAACAGGGACATTCCAACGAGCATCACACCAACTCCATTTAAAGCTTATTCTTCTTCAAATCCTTTGGAATCTGAAATTCTTGTACGTATTATATTACATTTATTTCTTACACTCTTAACTCTATACAAATCTACCTGTGTATGAGGCATTCTATTGTACAATTTTTTGTTATTATTTAGGACAACAAGCAAGGGCCTTACTGATTGTAAGGTTGATCACAATAAATGAGTGAGACTTGCTGAGTGATTTGTATAAGTTTGTTGGTGAGCTTGGAAATCAACAGTTGTAAAATTTGTTGGTGAGCTTGTAAAACAAATAGGTGTTTAGTTGAACCTGAGTGTAGTAAGGGAACCTGACTCAGAGAGTGGAATAGGTGCCATGTTCTAACCGAACCACTATAGAAAATCATGTGTTTTGTATTATGTGATCTATTCCATCTATTTTTAGCACTTTGATATTTTATTCGGCTATAAGTTTTAAAAGCTCAATTCACACCCCCTCTTGAGCTACCTCTAGAATGACACCAACATAAATTGGTCAAGATATGATCTGAGGTATTAATTTGTTGTGATAATGATCAAATCATGTGGTTTGAGTGAACATCTATGAAGGGTTGTGATTTAATTCCCTAGATTAATGTTATAGTCCACCAGACTTGTTCGGATATGATCTAAGGTATTGATATGTTGTGATGATGTCCAAATCATAAAATTTAATGAGTTGTATGTGAGGGATGAGAGGTATCTCTCTAGATTGATGTTGTGGTCCAATAAACCAGTCAGAATATGATCTGAGGCATTGATTTGATGAGATGATAGTCAGATAGAGAGGTTTCAATGAGTAACATGAAAGAGATTGTTAGATATAGGTGCATGACTTTGATGATAACAAAACTTGTCTTATAGTGATTTGGGCTAATGATGCTTTTAGCTAAATGGAGCTTGGAATCTAGATAGATATGCTTGAAATGTGAACACATCATTGGAACATAATTTGTGCAAGCATATTACATAAGCCGTCCACTTGAAATAAATTTAGAAAGTTTATAAAATGGAGAAATTATATTAATCCATAATGCATTTGACTTTGTTTATCATATTATAATATCTTGGGTGAGTATATATATATACAAGAATAATTATGCTTAAATGTATTTTATCTTAGAAAATACATAACATGATTCAAAGAGGATATCCTTGTTACACAACTTGTGCAAATCACTTGAGGATAATCATATTTTGATTTACATTAGACAGTAAAAGAAAAATATCAAAGTTTCACAAAATGGCAAAATGCAAAAAACTCTAGTGTAGGATCACAGCCACATAGCACAGCCGCACACCCTTATCGCTTGCCTCGTAGTCATCTACGAGTATTGCCTATGACCAAAGGTGCCATGACATGCCGCTTGCCATAATTCTTCAAAGGCTTTGAAGCACACATCAGACCATCTGAAACAACAAAGGAAGAAACCACCCAACAAATCCATACCACCTACGCATAATGCTTGGGTCGTAGCCAATATCACATACCACCTTCCAATGGATAGAGACATGGGTATGAGAGTTTTGCTAAAGATCTAGCCATGGCTGGTTCATCATATTGCCTACCATATTGATTAGACTGAAGCTGAATGCAAAAAACTCCTACGATATAGCCTACTAAACACTAACAGTCAGAAATTTGAATGTTGCAAAACCACTTCATCCTACCAAATCAACTCCAATGGTCTTGATTTTTAGAGTTATATTTAAGGAGAAATGCAGGGACGTGACAAGGGTTGAAGAAGTTATTATTAAGCTTTAAATTTGAAGAAACCTTTGCAACCCTAGGCCAAGTGATTAAACCTTCATATATTCATTTAAGAGCTTTCATCTTCCAAATCTTTATTCAAGGCCTTCTTCTTCAATAGACAAAGGGAAGATCTTCTGCAACATAAAGAGCAACAAATCAAGTCTTCCTCTACACTTGCCAATAAACACTATATTAAAGTGTAAATTTCTTTACTTTTTTAATTTTTGTATTCCTTCATTTGGTAGAGGAGACAATTGTCGAGAAGAATAAGTCTGTTTGTTAGAGTGTCTCATAAACAACTTGTTAGTTTATACACCTACTTGAACTGAAATCAAGAAGAGCAAGCCAATTGTTAGAGTGTCTGGCAATCGATTGCTAATCTGAATACACCCCCTAGAGTTAGAATTTAGAAGAATTCTAACTGCACTATTTGTATTTCCATTATAGTGAGATAGTGGAACCAAAAGCGCAAGGGGTATGCTCTTAGAAGAGAGAAGTAGGAAGGTTGCCCAAACTATTATACATTGTGTCTCTTTTGTGTAATTGACTTATTTCCTTACACTTTATTTTATAATTATTCATCACACAAGCACACAAAAAGAGGGCATTTGATTTATCAAGGGTTAAGTAAGAAATTTTTATAAACCCAATTCACCCCTACCCTCTTAGGTTAAGCCGAGCCTAACGAACCTAAGAATTAGTATTAGAGTAGCCTACATAATCATTTATAGTGATCCAATATGGCTAACCCAATACTATCATTCTCTATGTTCACCAAAGGATATTTCACCACACACCTTCTATACTTTGATGGATCAAATTATGCATAATGGAAGAGAAGATTGGAAATAAGTCTTATGGCCAATGACCTTGAATTATGGAAGACTATTTTTATTGGTTTTTTTGAGGATGAAGAAAGAGCGTGATAAGAAGATATCAAGCCTATGAATGCCCTAATGCATGCTCTCTACCCCACCATATGCAAATATATCTGGTTTGAAAAGTGCAAAGGAAATTTTGGACAAGCGAAAGGCAATTTATGAGGGGCTAGTTGAATTGCACTCAAATGAAACTAATAATTTTAGTAAGAATGACTTGAGTGCAAAAGTAAAGATAAAGAAGAAGAAAAATGGGAGCAACCCCAAAAAGAAGAAGAAGAGGAAAAAAAATAAAAAATCTATGGAGGTAGAAGAAGTCAAATGCATTAGAATCACTATGGTAGAGGGGGAGGAAATTCAAGATAAAGAGAAAAAGGAAGAAAGCCAAAGAAATAAAGAAAAGAAGAGAAGGAAAAGAAAAAGAGAGATGGGCTTGAAGAAAACAAAGAATAAGTTTTTGTCAAATGAAGAAAGAAAACAGTCTTCCTCAAACAACATCAAATCAAAAGAGGAAACTATCTAAAAGGACATTCTTCTCTCCAAAGGAATAACTGCTTCATTCTCATCAAGGAGTTATGAATTGAAGAAAGAAGATGAAAAAAAGAAGAAATATCAAGTCCTATGAAGAGACATTGGATGAAGAAGACAATATTCACAGGAGCCAATGGTCAAGGAAGTAAGGTAAGTGCAAGTATAATATTTAAAACTGAAATCTCTTAATATTACATCAAATTGGTATTTAGAATCTTACTCATTTGCTTCTAATATAGATTCACTTGTGCATGAATAGAACTTCAAAGTTTAGATTAGAACAAATCAAGTCAAATCAAATTTATCATACAACCCTAAAACATAAGATAGAATCTTAGAGACCACTAGTAATGAGGAAAGAGTGTGTATTTAGATAACTAGCATATTCTTTGAGGATAAAATCATATGAAATCTGCTAAATCATATTAAGCTCCATAATTACTTAAGCTTTAATATTATGCATTTAATGAAATTGTATATTATCCTTGCTTTACAAAATGTTACAATCATATGAGGATAAAATACATTATGATGTTATATATGAAAGCTAACAACATAGCAAGTGCAAAAATGTTCAAGTGCAGGATAATGATCGTCTGCAACAAATTGCCACAACAATTTGCTACGTTCCAAAGAAGCTGAAATAATGAAAATTGTGAAAAAAGAAGAAGAAAGCAGAAGACAAGCAACAAGAAACATTGCAGTTGTCTAAAAGAAGCTTCCACGAACAAAAGCATGAGAGACAAACAAGGCTTCAAAGATGTACTATAATGAGCTTGCATTGTCTGTCAACCTCAATGAAGAAAATATCAATGGACAAATGCAAAACAAGAAGTCAAAGAAGAGGTCATGATCAGAGAGCTTAAATTGCATTCAAGAAATTTGGACTACTTATACTTGATCTAATCAAAATCTGCCCAAGACAAAACACAAGGATGAAGAAGCAATTCAAGGCTTGGTAGACAAAGGAGTTAAAGATGAAGCCATGGTCAAAGAAGCATAATGTTGTTCAAGAAAATTCAAACTATCTACACCGACTAGACAAAGCTATTTGAGATCAAGAAAGAAGGAGAAGCTCCATCAAATACTTAGATAGAGGAAGAAAGAAGGTAATTGTCACCTAGACAATGATGCACAAAGTAAGAAGATTGAATTTTTTTGAGGACAAAATGGCAATATAAATATAAAAAGGAGTGCAACTTCAACTGAGCCAAGACAGACAGATCTAGATTGAAGAAGTTACTAGAACAAACCCCTTCTGTTGCTCGAAGTGTGCAGAAAAGCTAAAGAACTCTGCCTCATCTTTAGATCAAAAGGTCATCTATTACAATAGATAAAGTTCAGCCAAAGCAAAAGACGATGAAGATGCTGCATAGTGAGCATAGATGAAGCTAAACAGACAAAGAGCTACTTAGATCGAAAAGCACTACAATAGACAAAGGCACATTCATCTACAACTTATGACAAACAAATGCGACGTGCAAAGTATTCTATCCAAGATAAAGTAAAACACACTTCATCTATTGCTTACATTAGACGAATGCCATAGTTCATTTGTTCAAGCAAATTGAAGCAAACTTCATATGTCACCTCCAACAAATGACAAAGAACAAAGGAAGCATATCTTACTTTATCTGTTAGTATTGAGGGAACTGTTTGTCAATCGATCAACTCAACTTTGTCAGAATCATTCAAAGTTAGTCTATTATCTTCAACAAACAAAGCATATACATGAAGGATTGATCAACAGACAATCTTTTGGAGGAATTGTGGCAGAAAAGGAAGTGTTTGTCTATCAGTTAGTATAACTTCATATGCATCAAAGTTTGTCTGTTACTTAATAGAAAATCATTCTTATAGAAGTTCAACTGACCGATAAACCTTGGAACAATTCATCTGTAACTTATGGTAAACTAATGTAGACAGAGAGAGGCCATGACGTGTCAGAGAAAAATCATTTGTGTGACTATGGATACAAATGGCATCTACATTCGAGCTGTCATTATGTAGACTTACACTAGTCACTATTTTTGGTAATAAGCGGCGCTGCAAGTTTTTCAAGGTTGTGATGAGTTAAATGAGAAACACATTTATAACAGCTCATTCTCCTCTCTGATTGGCAATGCAGTAGCTCAAGACAAAACAAAAAGACCTGGACTTCAACAGTAGAAAACTCAAACAGTCTTATTCATTCAACGCTGCTCTTGTCTCTATATTCAACAGATCTCATCTTCTCTAATGGTCGAGATTTTGAACAAGCTATTTAAAGAGAAGAAGAAGAATGATTCATAGATAGTAAAGGAACCCACTACAAATACCCTCAACTTGATGCAAATCCTTGTACCCATGGGCAAAAGCTTAAACCGTTATCTATCTTTTGTGAACTTAAATCTGCTTATCTTCGTGGCCATTATTCTTACATTTTAGGAAGATCTTTTTATTGATAGAGCTATAAAAGATCTATTCTTCCCTTATGCTTAAATATGTAATAGTTTTTTGGTAAATCTAAAAACCAAAGAGTTTATGGTAAACTCAATAAACCACATTCTAATAAGTTGATGGTGATCTCTGGAAAACCATCAAGTTTGCTAGTAAGCTTCGAAACTAGTGAGTTGGTAGTGAGCTCAGGAAAACTATCAAGTTTGCCTTTGATCTTTAAAACAGGTGAGTTTCCTGCTGAACTTGTAAAATTAGAAGAGTGTCAGGGACACTTGTTTATGCCCCCTAGAGCTGGAATCCAGAAGAAGTGTCGGGGACACTTATGTATTCCATTATACAGGGTATAGTGGAACTCAAGGCACAATGAGTTGGTGTCCTTGGAAGAGTGGATGTAGGGATGAGGTCCTGAACTACTATAAAAATTATCTTGTCTATATGTGTGTGTGTGTATGTGTGTTTGTTTATTTCTCTGCACTTTACTGTGCTATTATTCATATCATGCCATACCACAAAAAAGCACGAAAAGAAGGAAATGATCTAATACTAGTTAAGCAATGAATTTACCCAATTCACCCCTCCCCTTTTGGGTTAAGCCATCCTACGGGCATCCTACAAGTGGTATTAGAGCGGGCTAGATAGATATTTTTAGTGATCCGTTTGGCTTACCCAACAAGTCATCCTCTCCATTCTTCAAACAGTAGTCCATCTCCCATCTTCCAAATTTTTAATAGATTAAACTAGATATAATAGAAAAGGGGATTGGAAACATTTCTTATGACTAAGTGATTTTCATCTATGAAAAATTATCTATATTAGCATAAGTGAGGATGAAACAAGAGCAGAGCTTATAATGTTTGAGGACTCTCTATATGCTCTCTGTCCCACTATTTGAAAAGATGTCTTGGCTTATAGAATAATATGAGAAATCTTTAGACAAGCCAAAGATAAATTATTAAGGGACAAAATAGTTGGCACTCACACACCACTTATGTAGTCATTTAAACTAAATTAAGTGCAGAAAATCCAAGAAAGGAGAAAATGATCTCCTAAAGGAGAAGAAAGAGAAAGAAGACTTGGTCTGAAGAAACAAATTGAAAATATGATGAAATACCAAGTTCCTTAAAAATAAAAGGAAAGGTAAGTGTGGGTATGACACTTAAACTCAAACGCCATTATTGAATGTGTTATTATCTAAATTTTTGAAATATTTACTTGCACATTTCTTTTAGTCCATTTTTTTGTTAATAAGTATTCATGGTCAGTCCTTCAATTTATTAATTTTGTTTATGTGCCTTTACTTTTAATATTCATATATCTGAAGAGACAAATTTACATTCTTTTCTTTTAAGTTTTACTTATTTCATTTAGTTCATTCTTTTAAATTCAAGTTTCGTCTTTCAATTATTTACTTCTATTTACTTTATGTTTGTAGAAATTAATTTACATTTACCTGTGTATTCTGATCAAAGATATTCTCTAAATTTTTATTAAGAAAAAAAATTAATAATTAGAATTTTGTCTAAATTTCCTTCAGTTGTATATAAATTGAAACTATGTTGACGTATCTCTACATATTCATTTATTCATTCATTTGCCTATTATGAATTTTTGATTACTTAGATAGCTGTACATTGATAGAAATAAACTTTCATACATAGTATTTTTTGTGCATATATTTTTCACTCATGTATATAAATAGAAGAATATAGAATTTACACTAGGATAAATAAAACCCTGAGAAACATAAAAATAAAACTCTCAGAAACAAATAGGAAGTAAAGAAAATAACTATCAGATAGTCAATAACCTAAAATTAAGAACACCTAAAAGGACATACAACTAAAAGAATAATAAAATAACAAAATTAAATGATTATACTCAAAATCATTTAAGATGAATTGATCTAGCATAATAGGTTAATTGCAATTTATATTTGTGCCAGCTCAAAGAACTCATTGGTTGATTAAAGCAAATGCTTATCCTGCTTATTCATGAATACTGCTTTAATCCATCATCTTATTCCTTTGCATACTGCTATGGTCAAAATGGTTCTTTGCACTAATATATTGGCAATGAATGTCCACATCAATTTGAACTCATTAACGAAGAAATAATGCAAGAATATGTTAAGTATATGCAAGAAAGCTTGAATTGAATAGAGGAAGAATGAAACTATGAGAAATCAAAACCTTCTTCTCAGCTCAGAAATCCAAGCAAAGGAGCCAACAAGTTCTAGTTCCGAATGTAAGAAAATGGTTGAACAAATTTATACTATTTCCTAGACAATATCATATCTTAGAGGAAAAATCATCAATGTCAAATAGTAGAAGCTGAATGAATAATCAAGACCAGCAACAACACTTCCTCAAATGAGATATCTACAAAGGATGCGCTAAAAGAGATAAGTTGGCGAACTTAATTACATTTCTTTATTGCTATATACTCTAAATGCCTCTGAATGAACTATCTTGGATTTGAATTGAGTTTACTACTTTGAGCTAAATCATGTCAAAAATCTTAATAAACCATAAAATAATCAAAACTCTAACATCATTATAGTCCTTAGGCATAGTCAAGCCTGTTTGGAAAACTTCATAGTTCAAGGTCTCAAATAGGAATTCCATTCCTAGTCATTTCTTCTGTAATAATGTTTATTGGTTTGATCTCACATAAAGAATTAAAATTGAAAAGTAAAATAACACACAGAAAGTTAAATTAGAATTTTTAATATTAATAAATCTTCAGTAAAGAAAATATACATTAAACATGGAAAACCGTTTGTGTGACTATGAATACAAATGGCATTTGCATTCGATCCATCATTATGCAGACTTACACCAGTCACCATTTTCGATAATAAGCAGCATTACAAGTTTTTCAAGGCTATGATGAGTTAAACAAGAAACACATTTATCATAGCTCATCCTCCTCTCTGACTGGCGATGTAGTAGCTTGAGACAAAATAAAAAGACCTGGACTTCGATGGCAAAAAACTCAAAAGATCTTATTCATTCAATGATGCTCTTATCTCTTCATTCAATGGATCCCATCTTCTCAAATAGTTAAGATTTTGAAGAAGCAATTTAAAGAGAAGAAGTGGGATAATTCAGAGGTGGTGAAGGAACCCATTACAAATGCGCTCAACTTGATGCAAATCCTTCCACCCATGGGTAATAGCTTAAACCGTCATCTATCTTTCATGAGCTTAAATTTGCTTATCTTCATGGCCATTATTCTTACATTTTGGGAAGATCATTTCATGGATAGAGGTGTAAAAGATCTATTCTTCCCCTATGCTTAAATATGTAATATTTTCTAGTAAATCTAAAAACTAGAGAGTTTGTGGTAAACTTGATAAACCACATTATAATGAGTTGATTGTGATATCTAGGAAACCATCAAGTTTGTTGGTAAGCTTCAAAACCAGTGAGTTGGTAGTGATCTTGGGAAAACTATCAAGTTTGCCTATGATCTTTAAAACAGGAGAGTTTCCTGGTGAACTCGTAAAACCAAAAGAGTGTTGGGGACACTTGCTTTTGCCCTCTGGAGCTGGAATCTAGAAGAAGTGTTGGGGACACTTATGTATTTCATTGTACGGGGTGTAGTGGAACCCAAGCCACAATGAGTTGGTGTCCTTGGAAGAGTGGATGTTGGGATGGGCTCCTGAACCACAATAAAAATTATCTTGTGTGTCTGTGTTTGTTTTATTTTTCTACACTTTACTATTCCATTATTCATATCACGCCATATCGCACACAAGCAAGAAAAGAGGGAAATGATCCAAAATGGGTTAAGCAATGAATTTTTATTTACCCAATTCACCCCTTACCTCTTGGGTTAAGTCATCCTGTGGGCATCCTGCACATATTATCTCCTAAGGGACACCTTAAAGAAATATTAGATGTGCCAGATGATGAGGATGAAGATGGGTTAGATGAAGAGACAGTTTTCAACAATCTATGCACTAGCACAGTGCACACATTTGTCCACACATACATGAGAACCAAGGATCTCACAATTGAGCTTAGGATGATAAAAAAGGTATTGGAGTTTATGATTATGCCTAAGTTCAGAGGGACAAAGTGTAACACCTTGCCCTGTTGGATCTGTTACTCCATTTTACAGTACAAATCCACTATGATCATATCATAACTTTCCCACTTCTAGGGTGGGGTTACTCTGATATTATTTTCTAATTTATCTAATTTTTATAAAAAATCGGATAGAGTCTCCCTTGAAAATTGGGCTATCTGCCTAGGTACAAACATTCATCATATATTAGGATACATTTTCTCCATTACAATTCATAAAAGTAAGAAATTACACACTCCTCATGCACACAACATCCCTACAACTCTACAGGCTCCCCCAGGACCGCGGCTGCATCATGATGGCAATGAATGTGCTCCTCCACCATCTAACTTCCAACCACACACTTAGAATTATATAATGGTATGTCCTTACATTATATTTATACAGAATTATCAATCTTTGATACACTTTCATACATCATTGGACATATGCTAACACGATTTCAAATATATATATATAATGAAAATTTTTAATTTAATACATCATCAAAATATAAATACTCTATTGTACTTTCCTTACCAAACTTCTCTTCTCATGGCTCGACCTGCCAGCTAAAAATACAAATAAAGAGTAAGTCTGGGCAAACTCAGTAAGTAGGTGTGAAATCATAAAATAATTAACAAAATAAGGGATCCATCTGTATCCTAAGAACCAATCCACACATTTGCATACATATATGATTACATCCAGGTCATTTCAAAAAAAAATATATAAAAAAAAATCTTGGCATTATAAATCCAAACATATACATAACAAAACCATACTCATGTACAATCCACATCTGAGAATATTCTCATATCCCCACGTTACATATTCGCATTTCCATAAATCAAGATAATCATAATAACCACAAGCATGAGATATCTTCTATCCCACTAATCTATAAGTTAAATAGGAAATAACATCAATACAAAAGTCATGTAACTTGGGATTTTTACTAATTCCACATCATGGATACAAACTCATTTTTATTTGTTAATCCTAGTCACAATTCCACTCATATACACAATCAATCTTTGTGCAATCACAAACATTTATAACATTAGAATGAATATGGGATATCTATCCCATTGAATCATTATAACAAAACAGTCATGGGATACTTACTATCCCTTAATAGTTATTATATCCAAAACATACATGCCCGTTTAGCACAGTGGGATAGATACTATCCCCATCCATTCAGCCATTCATGCAAGCATACAAGTACACCTACATACCTCATAATGATCTACTTCACAATCCACATCTTTTCAAACTTGACTTGTCATCCCCATGTGATGGTAAAATTATAATTCCTCGCAAGTGCACGAGTATATAGCAGTATAGTGTGCTTAGCAATAGTTGATTCCATAGAGAACTATCAAACTGATTCAATTATATTTAGTTACTAATAGTAAGTTGTCCTATATCTGAAAGATAATTTAGAGACTAAGTAACTAAAAGTATAATGTAAGATAAATAGAAAATAATGACTTAAGTAATGTAAAATAGTATTCAGGTCGTAAGAGTCTAGGGATCCGACTTCACTACTCAACGATATTCATTATTGTTGAGATGTTGGTGTCAATTCAACATCTTCGGTTCGTTCTATCCACTGTATGATTACTACTGTTAGGCATCCAGGTCTAAATCAAGTATTTTCTCCCTTTTTAATTACCTATGGCATGTAGTGTAATTGGGTTTGAAAACTCATGAAGATTAGAAGAACTTTAATGAACCAAGTAGAATAGTTTAGTATATAATATCTACCTTAACCATCTACTCATTCATTCAAAAGAGCACAGTACATGGTCTAGCATATGGCATCTACCTTAACCATGTACTCCAAGATAATCAAGCTAATTCACATAATTGGTGATCAGACAATTAAAAAAATTAGATGATTTCATTATACACAATGAATGAAACAAGATGATATTGAATTAGTAACCCAACAATCTCTGTTACCAATGAATATCAAGGAGGGCTACACCATTGCCCAAGAAAAAGAATTTTAGTTCATAATAAAATTAGAAATAAAACTCTCTAAAATATGCATGATTACAAAAATCAAAATCCTTGTCTTGCTCCCTTGGAAACCTTCTCCCTTCCCTCTCAATTATGTTTTAGACATCTCTTTAAATAACCCAAGTAGCAGGGTTTTAGTAGAGCCCCTCCACGAATTGTAATGCCTCTACGCATTGAGATCCTCTTCCAATAATAACTCAGTATTTCCTGACAAAAATATTAGCTCCAAAATATTGTAATGTATAAAAATAAAAGTTCTCAAAATAAATAAGCTACTATGTATCCTGAGTTCTAAAAATTGTAACACAATCTTGAGCCTAAAAATCAACTTTCAATAATACTTTGCAATCTGCATGTCTCATACTCTAAAATTTGTAACATATGATGCATGGAAAAACAACTAAGTTTGATTTCAAACTTTTTTTCCTATTGTGGATGCATTGAAGATCGAGAAAAAAATTTGAATTCCTGATTCAGAGTTCACTGAAATGAACTTCAGAGTAAAAAAAATGTTGCTTTGGAGTTATAAAGTAAATTCGGAGTAAAAAATGTTCCTTCGGAGGTTTTTGTTCTACTTCAGAGCCTTTTGATTCTGCTTTGGAGCTTTTTGATTCTGCTTTGAAGTTCTCTGAAGTGAATTTTGGAGTAAAAAATGTTACTTTGGAGCTTTTTGATTCTGCTTCGAAGTTATCTGAAGTGAATTTCATAGTAAAAAATGTTACTTTGGAGCTTTTTGATTCCGCTTC
>JAYJMB010005042.1:0-33959 GCA_036873735.1 Pouteria campechiana | reverse complement strand
AAAGTTCTTTGAAGTGAATTTTAGAGTAAAAAATGTTACTTTGGAGCTTTTTGTTCTACTTTGGAGCTTTTTGATTCCGCTTCAAAGTTCTTTGAAGTGAATTTTAGAGTAAAAAATGTTACTTTGGAGCTTTTTGTTCTACTTTGGAGCTTTTTGATTCTGCTTTGGAGTTCCTAATTCTGGTTTGGAGTTTTTGATGTTCTAGAGCAGGTTTAGTAGAATTATCATAACTTTCTCATACAAACTCTAAATTGAGTAATTTTTGGTTTTTGGATAGATAACTTTATGATCTACAACTTTATTTTAGTCGCTTTTCATGATTCTACTTGTATTTTGATTTGTGAGCCCTCAAAGTACTACCTTTTGTGTTGTCTCCAAAATTGATACTTCAGAGTTTTCTAGAGAGAGTAGCACTTTTTTATTATAAATTTCTTGTATGAACTTAGGATTGCACCATTATTTTAGCATTGGATAGATAATTTCAGAGGCTATAACTTTCATGTTGATCACATTTTTTGAGTCATACATCTTCTATGAGTCGTGAGCCTTCAAAGTGATGCCTTCTGTCAAATAAAGTAGCAAACGAATGTAAAGCTCTACAGGCAATTGCACTATTTTATACATAAATTTCTCATATAAATTTAGAATCATATAATTCTTGATGCATTAGAAAGCTAAGAATAAAGTCTAAAACTTTCACGTTGAGCAAATTTTCCAAATATGCCTCCATTAATCCCAGAAATTGCTTTAAGGTAACATCTTTTGTAATTTTTGGTTTCATTTACAGATCAATAAAACAGACTCTGTTAAGTGAAATATCCACTAAACAATATTAAAAGAAGATCTTAACATGTGAATTTAGAAATAAAAATATGATATATAAGCTCATCAAATACCCTCAAACTTAGCTTTTGATCGTCCTCGAGCAAAATAGCAATTTGAACTCATGAATCAGTCTAAAAAATCTCTCTCAAAAATCATTAACATGCCAAAAAAATTACACATATGCACATATCGTAGAAATCACTCGCATACTTGCCAAGTAATCTCATAAAACTCATGCTTCATCAATTTTTTTATGAAATGAAAATGTGTATGTGTGCTGGGTCAATCTCATGCTACATGCATGTTTTTCAGTCAACAATGTGCAAACCAATGATTCTCATGTTCTTCACCAACACCCTATAAGCTTGCTTTTTATAATCCCTCTCTAGTAATTTAGATAACTCTATTCATTTAGATCAATAGGTCTTTCCTAAGCTTGTAATGGGGCCTTGGGTTTGGCTAACAAAGAAAAGAAATAAGGATTCATAAAGTAAGAGGTCATAACTAAATTGCACATGAATGTTTAACTTGTTGTTTGGGATTTTCTCTATTTTTATTATTATGGATTTTATTACTATCACACCCTCAAACTTATTTTCTGTCAATTTCATTGGGATATGATTTCCCCAATTGTGAGCTATATTACTACCACACCCCTAAACTTGTTTTTTGTTTGAGTTGATGGAATGTGATCCCCCCAATTAAAATATATTTCCTTACTTAACTTTTTTCTTTTTCTTTATCATGGCATACTTCTTTTTAACACCCCCAAACTTATCTTCTTTTGCTTCACACATACCTATCAAACAACCATGAGCATAGAATGTCTCTTAACAGGTTAAACATAGTTTTTTAAGCTAAATATGATTAGATAATGAGGCTAAAGAAAGAAAATTTGAATGGGTGTCTTTCACATGCTTTGCATATGTCATTCTTTCATTAAAGCTCAATAGGGACACTAGTGACAATTAGTATAATCGGTTAGCTTGAAAGGCTCAAATTGATCAAAGAATGCCTAAATCACTTCCAAATAAACATGTTATCTATGATTTTGACTTGAGGGTTAATCAAATAAGTTCTATCATGCTCATGTCAATTAAAATTTATCACTGAATTCACAACAACATCAACTAATCAACATACAGTTTGCATAATCATGATGTAATGTAATCAATGAATTTCATCAGTCATGAAAAAGAATTACTTATCACAAGAATCAATAAATTACAAGGTAGCATTTATCCTTCATTCTAAATCATGTGCAATGGTAATAAAAAACTTAGCATATGTTACTTGATCATTACAAGAGAATGAATCCATCCTATTCAATTTTAGCACGTTAGTGTAATTGCTCTTGGTTTTACTTGGCTAAGTCATTAGAAATTGTAGTTCCTTAAAAATATACAACTTAGTAAAAAAAATTTCAAGACTGAATTGACTGCAAATCTGATTTTTTTTTTCAAAACTGAAACTAAATGCAAATTTGGAAATGCAAATCTGGAAATGCAAATCTGAAATCTAAATGTAAATCTCCAAATACCCCCCAACTTAAACCAAACATTATCCTCAATGTGAAATAATGATAGAAGTTTAAGTTCATGGGCTTCCCTGAATAAAGTGCATTCTCATCCTCTGCTTCTAAAATTGCTTTGACATCCTTTCGAAATATCAGATGGCAATTATAACACTAGAAACATCATCTGCATTGCTCTGCAACTTCTATGCTCATTCTAAAAATAGATTTCTTCCTTTCCTAGTAGAAACAGCAAACCACTACTTAAAAAAAATAAATTTGTACTAATAGAGAAAACAAAACAACTAACTAAACCGAATGCTATGAAAACAAAGAAAGTTCAGAAAGTTCAGAAACTTGGGTTGCCTCCAAAGGAGCGCTTTCTTTAACATCTGTGCAAGACGAATTCCTCCTTCATAGATTTTGAAATCCAATAATTTCATTCACCTATATTGGCAAGTCATCCTTCATATATCTCTTTACTCGATGACCATTGACTTTGAACTTATTTCCAGTCCTCAAGTTCTTTAACTCCACAACTCCATGTGAGAACACTTGTGTCACCAGGAATGGTCCAACCCACCTAGACTACAATTTTCCTGAAACAAACGTAAACATAAGTCATAAAGCAAAACTTCCATTCTAGGTTCAATTCATCTTTTGCGAATGATTTGATCATGATATCTCTTTGTTCGCTCCTTATAAATCTTTGCATTCTCATAAGTCTAGTTCATTCAGTTGAAGCTTTCTCTCTTCACATGCCTTCTTCAAATCAAAGTTCAATTTCTTTATCGGCCAGTATGCTTTATGCTTTTTCTCCACTAGTAGATGGCAAGCTTTTCCAAAGAAAAGTCTGTAAGGACTCATTCCTATTGGTGTCTTGAATGCAGTCCTATATGCCTAAAGTGCATCATTCAACTGCATTGCCCAATCATTCCTTAAGGTGTTCACTGGCCTCTCCAGAATGGCTTTGATCTGTCAGTTACTTGCTTCAATTTGTCCAAAAGTTTGTGGATGATAATGTGTTGCAACTCAATGAGTGATGTTATACTTTTTTAATGAAGCTGCAAATACCTTATTGCAAAAATGAGTTCCTCTATCACTAATGATTGCTCTTGGAGTGCCAAACCGAAAGAAAATCCTGTCTTTCAGAAAATTTAGTGTAACATTAGCATCATTAGTTTTAGTGGCCATTGCCTCAATCCATTTAGATACATAATCAACAGCAAGCAGAATATACATGTTCCCATTGAATGGTGGGAATAGGCCCATGAAATCAATGCCCCATACATCAAATAATTCAATAACTAGATTACTTATGAGTGGCATTTCATCTCGGTTACCAATGTTAGCTATTCTCTGGTACTTATCAGATATTGCACCAAAGGCATGAGTATCCCTAAAAATAGTTGGCCAATAAAAACTAGATTGGAAAACTTTGAGAGCTGTCTTCTTCCCTCCAAAATGCCCTCCATAGCTAAATGTGCGACAATGTTTCAAAATGCTTTTCTGTTCATCCTCAGGTACACAACATCTAATGATGTGATCTGGATAAATTTTAAACAAAATTGGATCATCCCAAAAGTAGTGTTTTGCTATAAACAGCAACTTCCTCCTTCCTTGTGAATTCATCATAGGTTTAAAAACTCCCTTAACCAAATAATTAACAATATCAGAATACTAAGGTTCACTTCCCTTTACATGAAATAGTTGCCTATTAGGAAAAATCTCATTGATGGGCATGCTCTCTTTATCTTTCTTCTGCTCAAAATCAGTCCCTTCCACTAACTTGGACAAATGATCAACTACAACATTTTCACTGCCTTTTTTATCCTTGATTGTCAGGTCAAATTCTTGTAGTAATAATATCCACCTAGTCAATCTAGGCTTGGCATCTTTCTTAGTTAGCAAATATTTTAATGTAGCATGATCAGAATAAACAATTATTTCCAAACCAATCAGATATGAGCAGAACTTTTCCAATGCAAACATAATTGCCAACAATTCTTTTTTAGTGGTAGAATAATTCAATTGTGCTTCATTCTAAGTTTTACTTGTATAATGAATCACATCAAGTAATTTATCTATTTTTTGTACTAAGACAACACCAACAGCAAAGTCAGATGCATCACACATAAGCCCATATCAATCAGGAACTGCTAAAATTGGAGCAGAAGTCAGTTTTTCTTTCAAGGTATTGAAAGCAACAAGGCACTCCTCATCAAAATAAAAAGTCACATCTTTAGCTAGCAAGTTACACAGTGGTCTAGAAATTTTTGAAAAGTCTTTTATGAATAGTTTATAGAAACTTGTATGACCCAGAAAACTCCTCACTCCCTTGACTGAAGTGGGGGAAGGCAATTTGGCAATCGCATTAATCTTTGCCTTGTTAACTTCAATGTCTCTACTTGAAATAATATGCCCTAGCATAATTTCCTGCTTAACTAAGAAATGATGCATCTCCCAAATTAATATCAAATTCATTTTAACACACCTTTTAAGCACCAATGTCAAGTTATTCAGGCACTCATTGAATGAATCACCAAACACAGAAAAATCATCCATGAAAACCTCTATAAACGTTTCAATCATATTAAAAAAAATAGACATTATACACCTCTGAAAGGTTAAAGAGGCATTGCACAAACTAGAAGGCATCCTCCAATAAGCAAAAGTTCCAAATGGGCAAGTGAAGGTTATCTTTTCCTAGTCTTCTGGAGCAATGGGAAGCTCATTGTACCCTAAAAAACCATCTAGAAAACAGTAGTAAGCATGACTTGCCAATCATTCAAGCATTTGATAAATGAAAGGGAGAGGAAAATGATCCTTTCTGGTGGTTGCATTTAGTTTTCTATGATCTATGCACATCTGCCATCCTGTAGTCATTCTTATTGGCACTAACTCATTATTATCATTCTTAATAATAGAAATGCCAAATTTCTTTGGTACCACATGAACTGCACTTACCCATTTGCTATTAGAAATTGGGTAGATAATACCTACATCTAAGAGCTTAATCACTTTAGCTCTACAGCTTCTTGCATGTGTGGGTTGCCTCCTTTGAGCATCCTTGGAAGGCTTTGCATCATCATCCAATAAGATCTTATACATGCACACAATGGGGTTAATTCCTTTTATGTCGGCTAATGTCCAACCTATAGCCTCCTTGTGCTCTCTCAAAATATTCAACAGCTTATTTTCTTCATCAACAGATAAGTTAGGAGCAATTATAAGTGGAAGAGTGTCATTCTCACTAAGAAGTACATATTTTAAGTTCTATGATAGTTACTTTAATTCTAGTTTTGGTGGCGTGACAATCGATGGTGCCAAATTGAAACTCACCCCCTTAGTGACTTCATCTTTACTTACTTCTTCTGCACTATCCAAATCTTCTTTCATGTCTTTGATTTCTTTATCCTCATCAATGAATTCTTCAGTTGTAAGCACCAATGCTAGTTTGTCTTCTATTTCCTACTGCACAAAACTAGATGATACAAGTGAGTCCAAATCATCAATTTGAAAACAACCACTAGGATTTGTAGAAACTAAAGGTAATGAAAGAGAATTGTAAACAGAAAATTCCACAGTCTCATCCAAAACAACCATTTTTAGCTTCCCATTCTATACATCAATGATTGTCCTAGTTGTTTCCATGAATGGGAGCCCTAGAAGAATGGGCACCTCTCTCTCTGGAGTCACTTGCCTTTCCATATCAAGCACAACAAAATTTATAGGAATAATAAGTTTGTCAATCTACACCAATATATCTTCTACAATGCCTCTTGGGTATTTCACTAATTTGTTTGTAAGTTGTAGAGACATTATAGTAGCATTTAAATCTCCCAAACTAAGCTACAGGTAAACAGAATAAGACATCAGATTTATACTTGCTCCTAAAATCCAATATAGCCTTTACCTTATTCATTCCTCCAACAATGATTGTGATATTAAAACTACCTGGATCCTTCAACTTTGGATGAAGATTTGTCCACAGACTACACTTACAACTTCAAAAACTATTATCTTTTCATAAGGCTCACACTTACACCTCCTTGAGGTTATTTTTTTAAAAACTTAGCATAAGCAGACATGTTCTTAATCATGTCAAGCAAAGGTAAGTTAACATGAACTTTGGAGAGGATGTCATAAATATCAGAAAATGATTTGTCTAATTTGCTTTACCTCAATCTTTCTAGAAAAGGCACTGGTGGATCATAAGGTGGCAGTGGCTTGTAGTTGGCAGGAGGGTCAACTATTAGAAACACAACCTTCCTTAAAAGCACTTCGTACTCTGCCTTTTTCTTCCCATTGTCTATTCCTATAGAAATGTTAGATTCATCAAATTCTTCACTAATTTTATTGTCAATTACCTTTCCACTTCTCAATGTTATGACTACTTTTCCTTGCTCTAGCTGACTTAACAACTTTCCAGGTGTGTGACTCTGCACAACTTCTGCTATCTGCCCCAACTGTGTTTCTATCTTTTTTATTGATGCCTCCACATTTTGAAATCTTGATTCAGTTGCTTGGACAAAAATCTAAACTATCTCCTCAAGAGTGTGTTTCTTGGGTTGAAAAGAAGTTCTAACTTGATTCTGATTATTGCTATTGTTTCATGAAAAGTTTGGATGATTTCTCCAACCTGGATTGTAAGTATTTGAATAAGGATCATCACATGGCCCCCTAGTTATAGAAATTCATTGCATTTGCTTGCTCCAAAACTCCTGCAAAACTTTCATTCGAAGGGCAAATATTCTGTGAGTGTCTTGAATTACCACAAATTGAACAAACCTCAGTAGGGACAGGTTGCTTCAAGTTCACTATCATTAAGCACATTGCCTTCATCTGTTTCACTATCTTTGACATTTGCATAGAAAGATCAGTGTTAGAGTTGATCTCATAAATTCCTCTAGACCTACCTCTTATACTCTTCTGTTGGGAGTTTGTTCCAAGCATCTCATATAGATCATATGTCTCTTGCAGGGTCTTTTCTCCCATTGCTCCACCTACAACATTATTAACCATGGCTTGGCAAGGTTGCGTTAGTCCATTGTAGAAAAATTGATTGAGAAATTCAAGAGGATATCTATGGTGAGGACATTGAAGTAGTAATGCCTTAAATCTCTCTCATGCTTCATGGAATGCTTCCCCATCCATTTGAGAAAAGGTAATAATCTTACTTCTCAATTTTGTAGTTTTATCATGGGAATAAAATTTATTAATGAATTTGTTATATACTGCATCCTATGTAGTCAGTGATCTAGGAGCCAATGTCATGAACCATGTTTTTGCTGCATCCTTCAAGTTGTAAGGAAAACATCTCATGTGCAACTAATTCTCAGTTAAGGCTTGCAAAGGAAAAGTTTGAATAGTTGTATAGAAATCATGCATGGATGTTAAGGGATCTTCTATAACTATACCATGAAAAGAAGGAAGAATGTTAAAGTGTGTATGCTTCAGATCATAATTCTTGGCATTGTCATCTAAAATAATGCATTAAGGTGAAATTTCAATTGTTAGGCATGCAAATTCCTTCATCAGTTGTTAAGCTTGTTAAACCACTCTATTTTCCACATTGTCAGCCATCTGAACGTCTTCTTCACTTATCTTTTCTGCCTCTATTTCCTCTTTATCAATGTGATCATTCCAGGGCAATAGAACTGGATTTAGTGATCATCTTCCTTGTATTCACAATTCTGCAAAAGAAAGAAAGAATTAAAAATCCTAAATAAAATAAACTACAATAATGAGAAAAAATTATAACTAATTAATCAATTCAATTTGGAACCAACTTCCCAGCAATGATGCCAAAACTCGATGGTCAAATTATAATTCCTCACAAGTGCACGAGTGTATAGCAGTACAGTGTGCTTAAAAAGGGTTAATCCCACAGAGAACTGTCAAACTGATTCAATTATGTTTGTTACAATATTAAGTTGTCCTAAATCTGAAAGATAATTTAGAGACTAGGTAACTAAAAGTGCAATGTAAGATAAATAGAAAATAATGGCTTAAGTAATGTAAACAATATTCAAGTTGTAAGAGTTTGGGGATCTGACTTCACCACTCAACAATATTCATTATTGTTGAGATGTTGATATCAATTCAGCATCTTGGGTTCGTTCATCCACTGTATGATTATTATCATTAGGCGTCCGAGTTTAAATCAAGTATTTTCTCTTATTCCAATTACCTATAGCATGTAGTGTAATTGAGATTGAAAACTCATGAAGATTAGAACATTAATGAACCAAGTAGAATAATTTAGTATATGGTGTCCACCTAAACCATCTACTCATTTATTCAAAAGAGCAAAGTATATGGTTTAGCATATGGCATCTACCTTAACCATGTACTCTAAGATAATCAAGCTAATTCACATAATTGGTGATCAGATAATTAAATAAATTAGGTGATTACATTATACATAATGAATGAAACAAGATGATATTGAATTAGTAACCCAATAATTTCTGTTAATAATGAATATCAAGGAGGACAACATTATTGACCTAGAAAAAAGAATTTATTTCATAATAAAAACAGAATTAAAACTCTCTACTATATGCATGATTGCAGAACTCGTTATCCTTCTCTTGCTCCCTTGGAAAACTTCTCCCATCCCCCCTCAACTATGTTCTGGATGTCTCTTTAAATAACCCAAGTAGTAGAGTTTTAGTAGAACTCCTTCACGAATTGCAATACCTTTATACATAGGGATTCTCTTCCAATAATAACTCATTATTTCCATACAAAAATATAGCTTCCAAAATATTGCGATGTATAAGAATAGAAGTTCTCAAAATAACTAAGTTACTACATATCCTGAGTTTTGAAAATTTTAACACAATCTTGAGCCTAAAAATTAGCTTCCAATAATACTTTACAATATGCATGTCCCATACTCTTAAATTTTTAATATTTGATGCCTAAAAAAATAACTAAGTTTGATTTTAAACTTTGTTTCTTGTTGTGTATGCACTGAAGATTGAGTAGAAATTTGAATTCCTGCTTCAGAGTTCACTGAAGTGAACTTCAGAGTAAAAAAAAAAAGTTATTTCAAAGTTCTAAAGTGAATTTCAGAGTAAAAAATGTTGCTCTAGAGCATTTTGATTCTACTTTGGAGTTGTTAATTTTGCTTCAAAGTTTTTGATGTTCCAGAGCAATTTTATTAGAATTATCATACATTTCTCATAAAAACTCCAAATTGAGTGATTTTTATTGAGTTGGATAGATAATTTTAAAATCTATAACTTTTATGTTAATTACTTTTCCTGATTCTACTTGTATTTTGAGTTATGGGCCCTCAAAATACTACCTTTTATGTTATCTACGAAATTGATACTTCAGAGTTTTTTAGAGAGAGTAGCACTATTTTGATTATAACTTTCTTGTATGAACTAGAATTGCACCATTCTTTTTGTATTGGACAATAATGTCAGGGGTTACAACTTTCATGTTGATAACTTTTCTGAATTATCCATCTTCTATGAGTCATGAGCCTTCAGAGTGATGCCTTCTGTCAAATGAAGTAGCAAACGGATGTAAAGCTCTACAGGTAGTTGCACTATTTTATACATAAATTTCTCATATAAATTTAGAATCATATAATTCTTGATGCAATAGAAAGCTAAGAACAAAGGATAAACTTTCATGTTGAACACATTTTCCAAATATTCCTCCATCAGTCCCAAAAATTGCTTTAAAGTAATATATTTTGTAAATTTTAGTTTCATTTTATAGATCAATAAAACAAACTCTATTAAGTGACATATCCACTAAAAAATGTTAAAACAAGATCTTAACATGTGAATTTAGATATAAAAATATAATATATTATGAGCTCATCACCATGCCAGAAAATCTTATACATATCACATGAATGTCATATATTATTGACATATATATATATAAGCAATTCTCATTAATACAATGAAGCATAATGATCAGATTTTTCAACCTAATGCATCTCATTACATTTTACATAATTTCATTTTTGCCCCACTAGACATAGTTATAGTAAATTATTCATACATTTCTCATATTAATTCTAAATTTAGAGATTTTTCCCTCTTCATTTAGATAATTTTAATACTTAAAACTTTGATGTCAAACATTTTTTTTAATTCAGCCTCTAAATTGGGTCATTGGGCCCCATAAGTGACACCTTTTGCAGTGAATCATTTCCTAGGAATAGTTTTAGTAATTTGGTCATAACTCTCTCATATGAATTCCAAATTAAGTGATTATTATGTAATTTTGTAGATAATTTTAATTTTTACAACTTTAATGTTGACGACATTTATTAATTCAATTCAAAAATGGAATTGTGGGCCCCTACAACGTAATGCTTATTGATTTAGAGATAGTTACACTATTTTAGCTATAACTCTCTCATATGAAATCAGAATTTAATGATTCTTATCCTCGTAGAAATATAATTTCAATATCTAAAACATTTATGTTGAACACTAGTTTAAAATAACTCAATATAGGGTCAAAATTGAAACACCATCATCACTATATGCAATTTTAGGATGGACACTTGCAATGGGCAAATTTCAAGGTATATATTTCATCAATTTTTTTGGACATGTTAATGTTAAACTTTTTGTGTAAAAATTTGAAAATTTTTCATTTATTATATGAAAAGCGACCACATATTTCTATATTTACAAAATTAATTCATTTAAGGTTTTAATAGAGCTCAAGAGGGCTACTTGATAAGCATTTTAATGTCCTACATCAACACCTTGCTGTCCATTTTAATTACCCATCTAATTGGCTTCTGTTTGGGCCCACTAATTATCTTATTAGAACCTTGATTAAGAAAGAATTAATTCCCTATAATTAGGCTTAATCACCTAGCCCAAATCACATGAATTTCAACCCAAATATTTAGTGGCAGCAGGGTGTACTTCCTCTAACTTAATTTTTCCAACTACTGTAATTGATTCTCAATACAATTAATTCATCCCCTATCTTAATTAAACACTAATCATGTATTGTTTGCAATAACTATAGCCCTTAATCTTCATTACAAATTTCCAACAAACCCTAATTAACCCTAACTTAATCTAATAGCATAATTCCAGTTGTCCCTCCATAAAACACATCCCTAAAGACTATCACCAATCTGTTTTAGGAAATTACTTACCTTTAAATTGAATTCCCCTTAGTGGGTCCCACCTATTGGGACCAATCTTCAAATTTGGATGGCTGCCACACCTTAATCCAATGAGATAATTGAAGTCATAAATTGCAAATCACTTGTGCTTATGTTTGCTTCATCTTCATGGCCAAAACAAGCTAAAATTTCTGAATTTGGAAGTTGGGGAAGAAGCTTATGTGAACAGGGTGGGTTGCTATGGGAAATGAAGTGGTAGCCATCTCTTTTATTTGCTAATTATTCTGGTAGTCTACTATCCCAACTTAGTCTATGCACATGTATTGAAAATTTGATATTTTTTTCTACCTCTTTCACTCCATCTTTCTACATATATGGGCTATCCACTTTGTACTACCTCCCCCAACATTTATTTAATACACATTAACCATGTCATGTCCATAATTTAAAATATTTTTCTTGATAAAATTTGAATTAAATGTGAATTTTCTATTAATTTTCAGTATACATTGCATCTATCTTTTCTACCTGCATTTTTTAAACTTTCTTCACTTTATTTACATTGTTAAGGTTTTCTCCCATCATCTTCATATTAACAATGATATTCCACTTATTTTCAAATTTTTCCATATTAAAGTTCAAAAATTTCCATATTTATAGATGTGGTATTCCACCCACTTAAATTCATTTTCTCCGCACTTTTATCACTTATATGATATGCCTTAATACATTTTCTTCCTTATCCTCATGTTTATATTAATAATCTACTTAATTTCATAAATTTTCTATGACAAATTCCTTAAAAATTTAATTATACTCTAAGATACTTCATGCTAAATTGGCCAAAATTTACAATAGCTGAAATTCACATACCTACAATTTTCAGGGCCTTACATTCCACCCTCTTTATAAAAAGTTTCATCCTCAAAACTCTAAATATCAATCCACAAATTACAGTATCAGATCATATCTCATATTTTCTGCATTTCCTTTTCATTGCGCACTCAAATATCTAAAAGCAGCCAAAACATAACCGTTCTAGATCTCATGATTCTAATTTTATCAACAATAATATATGTATAACTTGCATCAACACATTCAAATGAATATGCTATACTAATAAGAAATTTTACAATCAATGTCAATACCATTACATACAGTTATATTTGAATGATCACATATGGAACTGATCCTACCTGGTAATCATACTCAATGAACATACCTGGATTGGTCAGCTCCGGGCCACACACAAATAATGCATGATATATCATACATATATCGCATCCATGCATCTTATCACACTACCACTCATTGTGAAGTGCAATGCTCATATATATTATACACATCATACAAGCATATCTCAAGCATACATGTCTATCATAGTCAAGCAATCCTATCCCACTTGCAACCAAATGGTATCATGCATGGGAGGCTATCAGTCTGAGTGGACTCAGCCACTAGTCAATCATACGAAGTCATATCAAGTGGACAATGCTACAACCAAGTGAAAAATCATCATCATCATCTTTCCAATTTTATTATTGATTTATGCAGCAATTCATTCTTTATAACTTATCATTTCCCTCTCCCTATTAATGCATGATTAGTGGACTTC
Source organism: Pouteria campechiana (assembly GCA_036873735.1). NCBI lineage: Eukaryota > Viridiplantae > Streptophyta > Magnoliopsida > Ericales > Sapotaceae > Pouteria > Pouteria campechiana. The sequence continues at coordinate 20,879 of JAYJMB010005042.1, read as the reverse complement.
TGTATCTCTTAGTCATGAATGTTGCCATAGTCATGACAGCAATACCGATGCCACCTATGACATCTAGCCCTCATTGTAACCTAGGGATGTCAAACTCACTATCCACATCAATTGGGAGATTTTCAATATACCTTAACTTTTAATGATACATACTATAGAGGCCTAATCTTATACAGTTATCATGCTTCATCATACATATCATATTAATTTATTTATTATATATATTTTTGTTAATTATTGCATTATCAGACCAATACCACCATACTGCCACCCTGGCAGCTGTCACCCCAAAGGTGTCGATCGTTCTTCAATTGGTCAGGGTTGGTGGCACCCCTGCCAATCTATCCACTAGCTAATACATAAGTATCATAATAAATAATCAACAGGGCCATACTGGCAGGTAACTAAACCTGAATGCATATATAGAGTAAACCTCAGAGGCTTTACCACCCTCTCCATCAAGCCTCCATCACCCTGCCATTGGGGCTTCAACTCCCTTCAGTTGGGGCTTATCCACCTTGAGGTACCATACAATGCATTACCAATCACACATATTCAAGCATATCCATGTGATTCACACACCCATTTCATGAAGGCATCATGATAAAATATCACTTCCATGCATCTTTTATGCTAGTCACAAGCATTATATCCATACACTATCATGCATTGCCATCCGAGCACATGCTTTAACATACTATGCATACAACACCCCATTCCAGGGAATACAATGAGCATGTTACTCATGCATATCATATGCATTTACACGATGTATAAACCAAATAATCAATAGCAATGACAACGACACATATAAATCATCATGCAATCAAGACAATAACAAAAACACATATAGAACATCATACAATTAAGACATTCAACACCTATACACATTTCTCACTTACACTCATAACATAATAATAACAATTCCCTTATTCAAAGCATACATTATCACAAAGATTCCTCCAATCATTGTTTAACACAAGAATTCCACAAAACATATATAGGAGGGGAGGAAATGCACTTGTACCTCTTGGTTAATTGGTTCAATTAATTATCTATTGATGAAACTCCATAGTTTAATCATTACTCATATTCATTATTTGTGCCACCCTAAGCACTTTAACACTTATACTATTATCATCCACATCTTAGGGCATACCTTTCCTTGAACCAATCATTCTTCAACTCATATGGGCATGTCATTTTCTAACTCTTTTAATAACCATTGCCATCATGATTTTGCAGCCTATGACATACACCATACCATACTCTAACTCTGATACCAACTGTAACACTCCGCCCTCCCAGGGCTGTTACTTCATTTTACATTGTAAATCCACTATGATCATACCATGACTTTCCCACTTCCAGGGTGGGTTTGCTCTTATACCAATTTTTAATTTATTAAATTTTTATCAAAAATCGGACAGAGTCTCTCTTGAAAATAGGGCTATCCGCCTAGGTACAAACATTCATCACAATTATGATATATTTTCTCCATTATAATTCATAAAAGTAAGAAATTACATAGTCCAATATTCCTTAATTCATCCACACAACATCCCTACCACTCCACAAGCTCCGCCAGGACCGCGGTTGCATCATGATGGCAATACATGTGCTCCTCCACCATCCAACTTCTAAACAAACACTTACAATTATATAATGACATGCTCTTACGTTACAATTATACAGAATTGTCAATCTTTGATACACTTTATACATTGTTGAACATATGCTAACACGATTTCAAATATACATACAATGAAAAATTTTAATTTAATACATTATCAAAATATAAATCTTCTATTGTACTTTCCTTACTAGACTTCTCTTCTCATGGCTTGATCTGCCAGCTAAAAATAAAATGAAGAGAGTGAGTTCATGCAAATTTGGTAAGTGGGTGTGAAATCAAAAAATAATTAACAAAATGAGGGATCCATCTGCATCCCAAGAACCAATCCACAGGTTTGCATATATATCAACTCATGCCATCTAGGCATGATCACATCCAAGTCATTTCAAAAGAATATATAAAATAAAATCTCAGCATTATACACCCAAACATATACATAACAAAACCATACTCATGTACAATCTACATTTGAGGATATTCTCATATTTCCACATTATATATTCGCATTTTCATATATCAAGATAATTATAATAACCACACCAGGGGATATACTTAAGGGGGGGGGGGGAGAATATGCACTTGTACCTTTTGGTCAATTAATTCAATCAATTACCTATCTATGAAACTCCATAGTTTCATCATTTCTCATATTTATTATCTGTACCACCCAAGCACTTTTATAATTATACTGTTATCACATCTCAAAGCGTACCTTTCCTTGAACCAATCATTCTTCCTCATATAAGCATGTCATTTTCTAACCAATCATACCATGACTTTCCCATTGCAAGGGTGGGGTTGCTCTGATACTATTTTCTAATTTATCTAATTTTTATCAAAAATTGAGAAGAGTCTCCCTTGAAAATTAGGTTTTTCAATTGGAATACATTTTCTCTATTATAATTTATAAAAATAAAAAATTACACACTCCAATATTCCTCCATTTATCAACAAAAAATCTCTACAATGCCACAGGCTCCTCTAGGACCGCGACTACTTCATGATACCAATGAATGTGCTCCTCCAACATCCAACTTCCAACCACACACTTGCAATTATACAATGATATGCTCTTATTATAGTTATATAGAATTATCAATCTTTGATACAGTTTATACATCATTGGACATATGTTAACACAATTTCAAATATACATACAATGAAAATTTTTAATTTAATACATTATCAAAATTAATTTTCTATTGTACTTTCCTTTCCAGACTTCTCTTCTGATGGCTCAACCTGCCAACTAAAAATATAAATAAAGAGTGAATCCGAGCAAACTTAGTAAGTAGGTGTGAAATAAAAAAATAATTAACAAAATAAAGGATCTATCTGTATCCCAAGAACCAATCCACATGTTTGCATACATATTAACTCATGCCATCTAAGCATGATCACTTCCAGGTCATTTCAAAAGAAAATATAAAATAAAATTTTGGCATTATACATCCAAACATATACGTAACAAAACCATACTCATGTAAAATTCGCATCTGAGGATATTCTCATATCCCCACATTATATATTTGCATTTTCATACACCAAGATAATCATAATAACTACAAGCATGGGATATCCTCTATCCAACTAATCTATACGTTAAATAGGAAATGACATCAATATACAAGTCATGTAACTTGGGATTTTTACTAATCCCACATCATAGATACAAATTCATTTTATTTGTTAATCCTGGGATATTTACAATCCCACTCATATACACAATCAATCTTAGTACAATCACAGAGTTACAACACTATAATGAATATGGGGTACCTATCCCATTGAATCATCATAACAAAATAGTCATGGGATAGTTACTATTCCTTAATAATCATTACATCCAAAACATATATACCCATTTAGCACAATAGGATAGATACTATCTCCATCCATTCAACCATTCATGCAAGCATACAAGTACACCTACTTACCTCATAATGATTACTTCATAATCCACATCTTTTTAAACTCAACTTGTCCTCATGCCAGAAAATCTTACATATATCACATGAATCCCATATCTTATTTACATATATATATATATATACATAAGTAATTCTAATTAATATAATGAAGCATAATGATCAGATTTTTTAGCCTAATGCATCTCATTGCATTTTACATAATTCCATTTTTGCCTAAGTAGACATAATTATAGTAAATTATTTATAAGTTTCTCATGTTAATTCTAATTTAAGTGATTTTTCTCTCAATGTTTAGATAATTTCAAGCCTTAAAATTTTGATGTTGAACACTATTTTTAATTCATCCTCTAAATTGGGCTCCATAAGTGAAAACTTTTGTAGTGAATCATTTCCTAAGAACGGTTATAGTAATTTGGGCATAAATCTCTCATAATAATTCAAAATTAAGTTATTCTTATGTCATATTGTAGATAATGTTAATTTATACAATGTTAATGTTGATTAAATTTAATAATTTAGCTCACAATTGGAGTCTTAGGCCCCCACAATGTAACGCTTATTAATTTAGAGATTGTTATATTCTTTTTGCTATAACTCTCTCATATGAACTCAAAATTTAATGATTTGTATCTTGATAGAAATATATTTTCAATATATAAAACATTTATGTTGAGCACTATTTTAAAATTAGTCAATGTAGAGGTCAAAATTGGGACTCCATCATCACTATATGCAATTTTAGGATGGACACTCTGGCAACAGACGAATTTTAGGGTATTTATTTCCTGATTTTTTTTGGACATGTTAATGTTAGAATTTTTCAACAAAAATTTTCATATTTGTCATTCATTATATGAAAAGTGACCTCATATTTTTATATTTACAAAATCAATTCATTTTATATGGTTTTAATCAAGCCCAATAGGGCTACTTGATAAGCATTGTAATGTCCTACATCAACACCTTGTTGTCCATTTTAAATATCCGTCTAATTGACTTATGTTTGGGCCCACTAACAACCCTATTAGAGCCTTGATTAATTAAGGATTAATCCTCTATAATTAGGCTTAATCACCTAGCCCAAATCATATGAATGTCAACCCAAATAGTTAGTGGCAGCAGGGTGTACTTCCTCTAACTGAATTTCTCCAATTGTTGTAATTGATTCTCAATACAATTAATTCATCCCCTATCCTAATAAAACACTAATAATGCATCATTTATAGTAAATGAAGCCCTTAATCATCATTAAAAATTTCCTACAATCCCTAATTGACCCTAACTTAATCCAATAGCATAATTCTAGTTGTCCTTCCATAAAACACATCCCTAAACACAATCACCAATCTATTTTAGGAAATTACTTACCTTTAAATTAAATTCCCCTTGGTGGGTCCCACCTGCTAGGACCAATCTTCAAATTTGGATGGCTGCCATACCTTAATCCAATGAAATAATTGAAGTCGTAGACTGCAAATCACTTATGCTTATGTTTGCTTCCAATCTTTATGGCTAAAACAAGCTGAAATTTTTGAATTTGGAAGTTGGGGAAGAAGCTAATGTGAATAGGGAAATGAAGTGGTAGCCATATTTTGTTTATTTGCTAATTATTCTAGTAGTTTGCTATACCAACTTGGTCTATGCACATGCATTGAAATTTTGATATTTTTTTCTACCTCTTTCACTTCATCTTTCTACATCTATGGGCTATCCACTTTGCATTAACTCCCTCAACATTTATTTAACACACATGAACCATGTCATCTCTATAATTTAACTTATTTTTCTTAATAAAATTTCAATTAAATGTGAATTTTCTATTAATTTTGAGCTTACATTGCGTCTCACTTTTCTACATGCATTTTTCAACTTTTCTCCACTTTAGTTACATTGTTTGAGGTATTCCCCCCTCATCCTCATATTAACAATGATATTTCACATATTTTCAAAATTTTTCAATATTAAATTTCAAAAATTTCCCATATTTACACTTGTGGTATTCCACCCACTTAAAATTAGTTTTTCCACGTTTTTATCACTTATGTAATATGCCTTAATGCATTTTCTTCCTTATCCTCATGTTTATATTAATAATTTACTCAATTCCATAAATTTTTCATGACAAATTTCTCAAAATTTTAATTATACTTCAAGATACTTCATTCTGAACTAGTAAAAATTTACAACAGCTGAAATTCATATGCCTAAAATTTTCAGGTCCTCACAGTAAGCAAGTCACTGATAGTGAAGCAAGAACTTTTTGGAAAATCTATACATATCAAAAAATCAGCCTTCCAAAAATCTTGTTTACTGCCTTTGGATACATGCCACAAAGAACCGACCATGTTGTGTGCCCTATGGTGTATGGATGATAAGGATATTTGAGCACTTTCATGTTCCTATCCTTAGAGAGTCTTGCTTGCTTGTGTCCACACTTAAAAAGGTTCGGGTAGGAGCATTAGGAGAACGAGAATCCAAATTTTAGAATAACTAATAGAAATGAATGAGAAGAATTAGTGAGAAATAGAAGAAGATAATGGAAGTGAAGAGGAGGAAGGAGAAGAGGAAGCACCCTCCCAAGGGGAGGAGGAGATGGAACAGAGAGAAGTGAGACATGACAAAAATAGTCCTATTACAAAAAGTGATTCATCTTCCTCACAGGCTCAGCTTATAACCTCTATCCCTAGATCTTCTACTTATACTAGGTTATTACTAGAGTTGAATGAGTTAAGGGAAGAAGTAGGTGAATTAAGAAGAGCACATGAATCACAGATGCAAAAATGGAGAAGAAATTGGACACACCTCTATTACATTTTGGAATTGCACACCCTACACATCCTGCACCAACAGATGATCTCATTCCACCTGTTGAGCCAACCATTACTTTGCATGATACCGAGCCTACTTTTACCCTTCATGAGCTTGTATCTCTACAAGCCACTACTCAGAGGGAGGATACACAGCCCATTGCTCACACTTATCTCAAGGTCACACTTCATCTCAGGATCCCGCTAACTAAAGGAAGAGAATGTACTTGTTTTGTATTTGATTATGATGCTTTCATTTTGGAGAGATGTAGTGTGGAATAATTGTATTTTTGAGAAATTGGTTGTATTTTTTGCACATCACTGATTAGATTAAACCTCATGAAATTCACTTTAAGAATGTGAATTTCTCTAATTTAAAGTTAGAATCTGTTGTGGGTGATCAATTCTATGAAATGAGAATATATTGAAAATTATATCATGATGTTGATGTATGATTATTTTTTTTGAAGTGATGATATATGCATACATACATAAATTGAAATATTTCATTAGAAATTGAATTTAACTTGGCTTAATCGAGTTGACATACTAGTATTGAATTCTTTCCACATCCTTAACAAAGTTATTTGTATACCTTATAAATTTCTGAATGAAATAAGTAGATTTAATCTTTATTTCTACTTGGGTTGAATAAATCTTTAAATTTAACATGATTACACTCCCAAGGTGTATGTTAAACCTATTTTGGGAACTTCATTGTTCAAGATCTTGAATAGGGATTCCACCCCTAGTTAGATCTTGTGTAATCTTTAATACACAAAATTAAGATTTTAATGAAGATTTATCTTTTTCTTAAACTAATATTTGAATGAATATTACCCATGACATGAATGTATTCTATATTGATGAAAATTACTCCAATCTCAAGTTCAGGTTTGTGCTTAAATGTCTTTATCTTCTAGATATAATGGGGGAGAATATGTCGCTTTCATAACACAAGGATCCTATAACCTTGACTCCCATTTGTAAGACCCTTTTGATTCTGACAAAAATGGGAAGAGTATGAATTGTTTTCAGTCTTGGTGAATATGACTTGTTTTCATTCTCGGTGACAAAAAGGGGGAGAATATGACTTGTTTTCATTCTTAGTAAAAATAATACAAAAAGAGGAGAATATGACTTATAGTGAGAATGATATAACAATAGGGAGAACTTAAAATTCTCAAAGGAATCAAGTTCCAAATGGTTATGTATTCAAAATAGTCAGGGGGAGTTTGCTATCACATCATTAGCATATCTTTTAAATATCACAAGTTATCACGTTTTGTCATCATAAAAAAGGTGGAGATTGTTAGATATAAGTGTATGATTTTAATGACAGGAAAATTTATCTTATGGTTGATTTGGGCTAATGATGCTTTTAGCTAAATGAGGCTTAGAATCTAGAAAGATATGCTTGAAATATGAACACACCATTGGAACATAATTTGTGCAAGCATATTACATAAGCTACCCAATTAAAATTAATTTAGAAAGATCATAAATGGAGAAATCATATTGATCCATAATGCATTTAACTTGGTTTATCATATTATAATATCTCGAGTTAGTGTATATATATACACACACACACACAGTACAAGAAGAGTTGTGCTTAAATGTGTTTTATCTTAGAAAACGCATATCATGATTCAAAGAGTACATCCTTGTTATACAACTTGTGCAAAACACTTGAGGACAATCATATTTTGATTTGTATTGGAAAATAAATGAAAAATATCAAAGTTTCACAAAATGGCAAAATGCAAAAAATTCTAGTTTATGATTGAAGCCGCATAGCGAAGCTGCCCACACCTATCGCTTGCCCAGTAGCCACAATCACAACCGCTAGCGGAAATCGCTTATGATGTTCCAAGAAGAAGTGAAGTCCCTAGACATTCGCAGCCAATACCACAGCCGCCTATGGGTACTGCTTGCAACTGGAGGCGCCACTGAATACCACCTGCCATAATTCTTCAGAGGCTCTAAAGCACACTTAAGACCATCTAAAAAAGGAAAGGAAGAAACCACATAGCAAGCCCATATTGCATGTGCATAATGCCTAGATCGCAGTTGATATTGCATACCACCTGCCAATAGAGAGAGATAGGTAGGAGAGTTTTGCCGGATGGACATAGTTAAATAACCATACTGCCTACCATATCGAGTGGAGTGAAGCTGAATGCCACAAACTCTTGTGATACAGCTTACAAATCATTAACGGTCAGAAATTTGAATGTTGCAAAGCAACTTTGTACTACCAAATCAACTATAATAGTCTTATTTTTAAGAGATATATTTAAGGAGAAATGAAGGGATGTTTCAAGGGTTGAAGAAGTTATTGTTGGGCTTTAAATTTCAAGAAACCTTTGTAACCCTAGGCCAAGTGCTTAAACCTCACATATTCATTCAAGAGATTTTATCTTCCAAATCTTCATTCAAGGCCTTTTTCTTCAATAAATAATGGGAAGATCTTTTGTAACATAAAGAGCAACACAAATCAAGTTTTCCTCCATGCTCACCAAGAAACACTATACTAAAGTATAAATTTCTTTACTATTTTTATTTGTGTATTCTTTGAGTTGGTAAAGGAGACCAATCTCAAGAAGAACAAGTCTGTTTGTTGGATTGTTTCTTATAAATAACATATTAGTTTATACACCCCCTTGAGCTAGAATCAATACGAGCAAGCCGATTATTGGACTGTGTCTCGCAATTGATTACTAATCCTTATACACCCCTTAGAGCTAGAATCTACAAGAGTGCTAAGTCCACTTTTTGTATTTCCATTATAGTGAGATAGTGGAACCTAAGGCACAAGGGGTATAATCTTGGACGAGTAGAGTAGGGAGGTTGCCAAAACTACTATACATCATGTCTCTTTTGTGTGATTGTCTTACTTCCTTGCACTTTATCTTTACAATTATTCATTTCATAGCATATCACACAAGCACACGAAAAGAGGGACGTTGATCTATATGGGGTTAAGTAAGAAGTTTTTCTAAATCCAATTCACTCCTTCCTTCTTGGATTATGCTAAGCCTAACCGACCTAATAGGGATGAGATGTATCTCCCTAAATTGATGTTGCAATCCATCAAACTAGATAATTTATGATATATGGTGTGGTGTGACTAGTATTTTATCACATATGCTAGCTACATTTATTTTACTTACTAAGTTGCTGTGACTCACCCCAATATTATTTATTTTTTTCAAAGAATGTCGCTTATGGAGGGCATTAATTATGACATGGGGTTAGATGTAATAGAGTTTTCTATGAGGGTTATTTTAAAAATAGTTGTTGTATTTCTATTTTAATTTGAAGGATTGTACTTGACTATATTATGGATCGTATGATATTTTAATACTTCACCTCATTTGTGATTTATTGTGGTTACTTTTGTGGTTATGTTTTATCTTTAGTGCAATAGATCTAAGAAGATTTCACCCCTGAATTTGGAAATGACATTTAATTATGTTTTTTTTGAGACCTAAGAGTGGTAATTTTCATATTTAATATGATTTTGTTGGAACCATAAAAATAAATTTATATTTATTTGATGTTGGCTTAAAGTTTCATAGTAATCAATCTAAATTTATTCCTTATGTCCTTGTTAAATGTTTTAAGGAACCATTTTCCTTTTTCTAAATTTTCTTCTGAATAAAAATCTTTTCTTTAGTATTTTTTATCTATTTTGATTTCTCTTTCTATTATATTTATTTCTGAATTATTTTCATGTATTTTGGGAATATGTTGGGCTAGTAGGTGCCTTAGTTGATTTAGAATTATATATTATGTCTAGTATGCTAGAAGTACTGTATCGTGTTAGGATTATTATATAATTTTGATGACAACAACACTTGTCGTAAGACTTAATTTATGCTAATGATGCTTCTAACATAGGAAGCTAGAAATATGGAAATATATGCTTGAAATATGCATGCTTTGTTGGAATATCATTTGTGCAAGCATATACATCTTGATATAGGTCTAGAAGGGAAATCAACTTGATCCATATTGTTTTCAACCTTGTCTATCATGCCTTGGATCATATTTAAATGTGCCTTAAATAGATACGTTTTTGACTAAAAAAGAATAAGTGCTTAAATGAGCTTATAGTTACAAAATCAAGATTTAAAGTATGTATCCATGCTTTACAACTTATGTAAATTTCATAGGATAATTATATTATGATTTATAATAAAAAATATAATGATTTATATCAAGCTAATAATGTAGTAAAAGTGCTAAAATTTCCAAGTGTTGATGCACTGCTACAGTAATTTTACTACAATAACTGTTATAGTAAATTCAAGGTGAAGCTAAAGATGGATTAATTGCTACAATAAATTGCTATAGTACTAAAGGCGAAGTGTCGCCTAAGACATGGCTAAAGACGAAGTAGTTGCTACAATAGTAGCTGCAGACAAATAGGTGGAAAATCAATTTGTCTATTATTAACTATAGACAAAATGATGCGACAGTAATGCTACTATAGTAGTGTCCTATAGTGACTTACTACAATGAAAATTTGTTGTTTTTACATATCAAAAATTCAATACAATATAGTAGCTATATCTTGCAACAATCTTGTTCCAAGTGATCACCAACCTTTCTGGATTGCAAAAATAGATGATCCATTGAAGAAGAATGAAATGATTAAGGGTTTTAAGTGCTAAACAAGAATCAAACATCAAAAAATCCATTCAAATTTCCAAGTTCTAGACTACAGATATTTGCTCTTACCATTTGCTACATTTTAGAAAGTTTAAGTTACAGCGATGTCAAAATATGCTCAAAGATGTCAATCTAATTACTTTATTCAAAATCTCACACTATCTGAAGAAATAGTGAAAAGGTAGCGGATGGAAGAAGAAGTTCAAAGAATAAACATATTTGCCCTAGAATGAAGAAGTTAAAATTCAACCATAACTTACTACGGACAAATTAAAAGATAAATGTGGAACAAAAGAAGAATGCCCCACTTCTTTTGATTGAGCAGACAGAAAGACAAAGATGAATTCATCTATGGACCAGATCGACTTTGTTTGTGGCACCACAATTCGTTTGTTACATACTACAAATGAAGTATATTGATGAAGCCTCGTCCGGCAGACTCAAATCAATGGGAAGTTCGTCTAAGACTTATAATAGACAAATGCAAAGACAAAGAGAGGCCATGACTTTGTTCCAAGTTTAATTGATTCATGTAACTTTTATTAAAGTGACATCTACACTCTATGCTTCTAATCTACAAAATTGTCTCAGTCATCATTTTCGGCAATCAGCGGCGTTGAGATTTTTTAGTTGTGTCAAGTCAAATGAGAAAAGAAATTTCAACAACATCTCATCTTCCTCTCTGCAAAAGAATGACATTGTAGTAACTTGAGACATATAAAAAGGCATGCACTCCAATGATAGAAATCACAATGGTCTTCTTCATCCAAAGTTGCTTTTGTTTTTACATCAAACCCAACCATTTCCTCTACAACGGTCAAGTATCTGAAAATCTATTTAAGGAGATGAGTTGGAAAATTCAAAGTTGGTGAAGGATGATGTTTCAAATGAGCATAACTTTATGCAAATCTTGCCACCCATTACCAAGAGCTTAAATCATCATTTATCCTTTATGAGCTTTAATCTTCAAATCTTTATGGCCATTAATTTTACATTTTTGAAAGATCTTTTTATATTGTTAGAGCTATTAAAGATCTAATCTTTCACTATGCTTAAATCCAACACTTTGTAAAAGTGTATTAGTTTTCTGGCTAATTTAAAAACCAAAGAGTTGTTGGTGATTTCTGAAAAACCATCAAATTCGTTGGTGGGCTTAGAAACAAGTGAGTTTCCTGGTTATCTTGGGAAAACCAGAAGAATCTTGGGAGCATTATGTTTATGCCCCCTTGTGCTGGAATCTAGAAAAGTGCTAAGAGCATTATTGTATTTCAATTTTATGGGATATAGTGGAACCCAAGGCATAAGGAAAGTGTGTTTTTTGAAGAGTGCATGTAGGGTCAGTGCCCTAACCACTTTAAAAGTGTTATGTGTGCTATTTGTGTGATTCCTTTACTTTTCTTACACATTAATACTTTATTATTTATCTCATACACACAATCATGAAAAGAAAGAATTAATCTAACCAGGGGTTAAGTAAATAATTTTTATAAACTAAATTCACCCTTCCCTTCTTAGGTTAAGCCATCCTTCGGGATCCAACAAGTGGTATTAGAGTGGGCTACATAACTAATTGTAGAGATCCACATAAATAACCCAATCATGTCATCCTCTATGTTTACCGAAGGATACTCCATCTCCCAACTTCCATATTTTGATGGAATTCACCCAATGGAAAAGGAGAATGGAAATATATCTTATGCCAAATAACCTTAAGTTAAGTAAAACTACTTTTATTGGCCTAAATGAGGATGAAGAGAGAGTAAGGAAAGAAAATGTTAAAGCTATGAATGCCCCGTTGGGATTATGCTATAATGATTTTGATGATAACAAAACTTGTATTAAGTAGGAATGATACGCGTGCTTGAATTGTTAATAACTATACATAATCATAAATGTTTATTTATGGAAGTACTATCTTAATATTGTGCATAATTTTAATCATCATTTTCTAAATATGTTAAAGTATACATTAAGCACTATTCTTTATTGAGTTATCAGATTATGTGCATAATTGGAAATGTATGTTATCCTTGCTCTATTTCATGTGAAAATTAATTAAGGATAAATACATTATGCTGACAATGTAGCAAGTACAGGATAATGATCATCTACAACAAACTGCTATAGCTATCTGCAATGTTCCAAAAGAGTTAAATTAATGAAGAACGTGAAAGAAGAAGAAAAAAAAGAAAGCTAAAGATAATCAAGGTTGCAATTGTCCAAAAGAAGACTTCCACGAGTAAATATAATGGGAGAAACAAGGCTTCAAAGATGCACTACAATGAGCTTGTGTTGTCTGTTAAAATTTTAATAGACAAATATAAGACAAAGAAGTTAAAGAAGAAGCCATGATCTAAAATCTTAAACTGTATCCAAAAGATTTGGACAATCTATACTTGATCTAAACAAAGGCTGTCCAAGACAAAGTGCAAGGATGAAGAAGCAACTCAACGGCTTGGCAGGCAAATGAAGAAAGATAAAGAAATTGCCGGCAGGAGATACAAAGATAAGAGAAGTCAGAAGGCTTATCTATGAGAAAACCAGAGGAGCTAAAGACAATCAAGTAAGCATCTTTCAGTATCTTAACAATTCAAGACAATGAGGTAACTTTATAATCTAAAGTCTCAATTTTTCAAGAAATCTATACTTGCTTTAAAGCTTTGAATGTTTCATAATTAATAGCATATCATTTTGAATGTCATGCACATTGAATTATGTACAAAATTGAAAGTATATTTTTCTGAATTGTCTATCCATGCTCCAAACTGTATATTCTTCATTATCTCCCTAATGCACAGTCAAAAGAGATTAATCACTCAAATCTTTATAAATTAACTTCAAATCTTAGGTAAACCGATATTATCTTGACAAACAATCATGCTTATCTTAGATCAAAAATAAATTAAAAAATTCCATTATATCATATCTACCAGCAAACGAAGTCACCACTTTGTCTGTAGGATTATCTAAAGCTACTTAATTTGTCTAAAGCTCCATAGGTTTGACCATAGAAATCCCTTATTTAACTTTGTCTTAGACACAGCTCTCCCATTCACTATAAGTGACAGAGTCCTTCCTTAGAAAAAGGCGATTTAAATCCCCACTGTTTCCATCTCCACTCCTCGACTTCTTGGTGCCATTTTCCTCTGCTCATCTTGGTGCCAAAAACCCCCAAGCTCTCCCACATCAAAACCCTAAAACCTCGGTTGAAGGAAATGACAAGAACTATAGAGATGACTCTAGCATCCATATCCGAAAGAAAAAGATGCAAAAAGGAGTTAGAGGAATTACATGCATCACGAAGAAGCGAAGTACGGGAAAATAGATTCTAGAGGTAACTTTTTGAAATAATGAACAAAGTTACCAAGATTATTTGAATAAATTTGTCAATAGAAAGGTAGTATAGGGTAGAGCCATTGATTTTGAAACTTTTGAGAAGATGAAGCTGGAAGTCTATGATGAGTTGTAGAGACAAACGCTATGCTAGAATGGTGAAAATACTTCTTTGCAATTATAACCCTAAGCTAAAGAAATCATGGATTGGAGATAAGAAGATAGATCTATCCCCTAAAAATGTTAGAGAATGTTTGAATCTTCCTATAGTTGAAAGAAAGACATTTCAGTGGCAAGCACCTGAAAGAGAATTGTTCTAACAATTGACAGGAATGCCTATTGGTGACAATGTAAATAATCTAAATCCCAAGCATCTAGATGTAAATTTAAGGCTTGCTCACCTTATCCTAAATAACAACATTCATACCAAGGTTGGAAATAGGGATAATGTTTCTGAGAAAGATGCAAAATTCTTTGGGCATTGAAGTATAAGAAGATGTTGGATCTTGCCAAACTAATGTCTGAACATCTCTATCAAAGTCAAATCATTAGCAAGACATCCTTTGCACTATGGAATGACAATGACACAAATATTGAGAAAGGCAGAGGTGGACTTATCATATGAAGTCCCTGAGATATTCAAAATTTCAAATATGGTTGATAAAGTAACACTGAAATATCCATACCATTAAGCAGTATAGCCACTGAGAAAACTAGAGTGATAGGATAACCAAGACGGGTTAGAACAAAAGAGGAAGAGAAAGAGGAGGAAGAAGCAATAAATGAGAAACATGAGCAAGTAGACACAACACAAAGAGTGAGAGAAGAAGAAAGATTTGAATTTGTCAGGGAAGAAAGGGAGGAAGCCCCTTCAACAGTTATTGTAGAAGAAATAATGGCACTTGAAAGAGAAGTAATAGCTACAATAGAACCTTCTCCACAACATAGTCTAATTACATCTCTTTCTAGACCTACTCACTCACCTTCAACAGTCTAGCACATTCCACAAAGTCATGAGTCTTCACATCATAGACCTGTTCATCCATCTCCACCTACCCAACAAATTCCACAAAATCTTGAGAGTAGGCTTCAAAATATTGAAATGTTTGTTGCATCCATGACCATCAGAATAGATTCATTCGATGAAAAAATGGATACCCTATTCTCTTTAATGGAATCCATCAAAGGTCAAAAGAAGCCAACTCCTATCTCACTAGTTAGAAAAATTCACTCAACCTCCCCATCTCATCAGTCAGTTCACTCCTCTCCTAAATCGTCTCATCAGTCACCTCACTTCTCTTTAGCTCCATTCTCACTACACCATACATCTCACAAATCACCATCACTCACTCATCACATTAGCACAAATCCTTCACCAGAATCTCCAGGGTCTAATTTTATGTCTCCGATATCTGAGTCAACAATTTCAATAAGTAAAATCTTTAAAACTTTAAAATCCACCTCAAAGAAACATTCATCCCAAGAAAATCCCTCTTCACATCCATAGGACATCAATTAATCCACCTCATTCAAATTTTTACAAATTTCAAAGTCCTCTTGCCCATCTCCAATCACCTCGCTATCACCTATCTCTCCCTCTAACATCAGTCAAACCACTCCATTAGAAGTCATGCCTTCCTCATCTAAATCATATCAATTCCAGTGCCCCAAACTTCCAAAACACAATTCCTCAATCCCTAAAAATCAAAAATTAAAAATGACCCTAGAAGAAACTAAGCACAGACAATTAATAAACCAAATAATTGCCTTCACTTTTCAATCACAAAATAAATCCTTCACTCTCTCTAATCTTCCTTTTCCAAACTTTGAAGATCAAGATTACTTTGATAGCATTATAATAATGAAGGGTCCAACCAAAACTTTCAAATCCAAACCTCTTCCAAATGGAGATAAAACTATTGATAAGATACTAAATGAATTCTTTCAACTATCACCAAATACTACTCCATCTCCTACGACAATATCTACTCCTTCTGTTGAATCATCTCCTTCTATTGCACTTGCTCTTTCTCTTGTTAAACCATTCCCTTATACCATACATCAACCTCCTTCTAGTGCTCAACCTTCTACAAGGATCAAGGCTTCAGTCTCCAGGCCCTCAACAAGCAATACTCAAGGATCTGGATCTACATCTCTTTCCCCCAACTCAATCTCCATGACATATGCCACTCTTGGATATAGAACCTATGCCAATACTTTGTCATGGTAAGCTCCTCCATATCTAGAGCTATTAGATGACAACTATAGAGCAGGCATCAAACTCATTGTCCATCCTAAAACCACTGCAGATCCTCTCATGCTGACTCATACCCTTTATGAAAGATGGACAATTGCCAAAAAGGAAGCACAAGATCAACTACTACCTCTTTCTCATCCAATACTGATGGATCCTGACTATATTAGGCAAATTAAACTTATCTCTCATGTCCCAAAGGCCCTTAATGTGAAACTTCCATAAGAAAAATGAAGTCATTTCAAAACTATGCTTTGATTTGTGGACACTGATGATTTTGTCATACACTGTATATTTCTCAGATCAATGAAATTAATTTTTGGATATACTCTTTTGCTTATCACCACTTGCAATGCCGAATATTCATTTTCCTTTTAGGATCTATCTTTTTGATTATGAGAAAAAGGGGGAGAAATATAGTGCAATACATGATATAGAGTAAAAATTAGTTATGATACCTAGCTAAAACTTGAAAATAAAACACTAAGATAGGAGAAGTTAAATAAGCAAACTGTGCACTAAGTCAGGGGGAGCCATAATACATTTATTCATGTGTAAATTTCATATCTATTTACACTTATGAATATTTTTACTCTCCTAAAAGGAATTTCACTCAAATATTTTTTCATCATCAAAAAGGGGGAGAATGTCAAATCAAATGGTGCATATGGCAAATGACCAAGTTGTGATGATGAGCAACAACATAAAGGTGAACATTTGCAGTACTAATAGTTGTGTTCCCAAGCATTGTAGATACAAATATAAACTACAAGGAAATAATTTAAATATAGTGGATAACATAAACGAAGAATACATCAGCAAGCAAGATCCACTAACGGAAAGAAGATAAGAATGCTCAGAATGAATGACACTAAAACATTGAAAAGAAGGCAAAGAGTATTTGTAGCCATGATGTTCAAACCTCAACGAGTGATCAAATAAATCTTTTATAGATAAAGTTAGTATCTTAGAGCATCTATCCAGGAAAGATTTAGACAAATCATTTTATGGATAAGTCAAATAAACTATTTATAATCAACACTTGTTCGCAACACAAAGGCAACTTTAGTTTGTAGAAGTAGAGATGAAACAAAGCTGAAATGAGACAAATGAAGAGCTAAAATGAAGTTAAATTATTCAAGAATTTGTCTCTCACATAAAGTCTATCTGAAACGAAAGAAGAACATGGAACCTTTTTGCAATCTTTTATAGAAGACATAGAAGACAAAGTAGTAGCGGCACAACAACTATAGAAGAATAACATTGTTTACTGTCTTCATCTACAAGAGTCATTTGCTGCTTACAATAGATAAACTAACAAACAAAGCTACTTCATCTGGTAAAAAATAATTTTGTCTGGTGAAAGACACTTCATCTACTGTGAAGAAGCCTTATCTGCACTAGCAAAATTTGTTTATTACTTACAATAGATAAACCAATAGACAAAGCTACTTTGTCTACTAAGAGAACGTCGTCTGATGAGCAGTAAACAGAAGAATGTCGTTTGTGCTTTTATGCTTCATCTGTCAATTACAACAGACAATCTAGAAGATGAAGTAAAATGTTGATCTCAGATAAATTTATAAAGATGAAGCTATCTATTATGTCGATCTACTCGAAGCCATTTTATCTAATACTTACAAGAGACAAATCCAAGACTTGATTAGACAATGTCTTCAGATAAAATATGGCTAAATCTACATGGCATATCATAAGGAGTAGAAGCCAATTGTATAAGACATCGCTGACTACACTCTTCGATCAAACTCTCACACAAAGCAGATTCTATTAAATAACACAATTAAGTTGAAGATGGAAAGAAATTCAAGGTAAAGTAGTCTACACTTTGATAAAGGTTGCAACTCTCAGAGGCTGCATTCCTTTAGGCTTAATGGGCATCTTTCTAAAATAATAAAAGAGTCAATCATATAGAAAAGTCTTTATCTGATGTTTACTAAAACTAAAAAAGCATCTTCTTCAAGGATGGCACTATAGGCTTTGCAACTACAAGTGAGTTTATCAAGAAGATAGCCTTTTAATAAGAGAAAATTCAGAATGGTCTTCAACATTCAAAGAAAGCTAGCTACCTCCAATGGGCAAAAATTTCTAAAGCAATATAAAGTTAGTGCAGTATTAATGAAGAAGGTTGAGAAAGTTGCGAGAAAAATAAGAATAGAGCTTAAATAAGTAACATCTCTCAATCAGAATATGCTTCTTTCTAGATAATTAATCTCCATTGCACTAATAGACATTAAGCCTAAAAGTTCTATCTTAAAAATAATCTGGAGTATTGATATTTAATGAGCTTCAACAAAATATCAGTCTATATGTGCTCAAACTATGTACAAATTAGCCTAGTAAAAGAGGTAATGTATTATGCAAAATGAGTGTTATTAATCATCTATGTGAGTTGGTGGTGAACTCAAAAAAACTGCACTGTATGAGTTGTTGGTGAGTTCTGGAAAACCAACAAGTTCGCTAGTGACCTTCGAAACTAGTGATATTCCAACTAAGCTCGTGAAAACCAGGAGAGTGTTGGGAGTATGATGTTTATGCTCCCTGGAGATGGGATCTAAAAGAGTGTTGGTAACACTATTTACACCCTCTAGAATTGGAATTTAGAAGAAGTGCTGTGAGAGCATTTTTATATTTCCATTATATGGGATATACTGGAACCAAGGCACATTGAGTGTGTGTGCTCTTGGAAAAGTGGGTGTAGAGACGGGATTTTTGAACCACAATAAAAATTATTGTATGTGTTGTCTGCATGATTGTTTCACTTTGCATATAGTTGTTTTATTATCTTATTTCACATATCACTACATACACAATTATTTATCTGAAATAAGTATAGCTAAGAGAAGTTGAACTTGGAAGTAAAGTAGCCACTATGACCAAATAAATAGATATGAAAATTGCATACATGCTGCATGATAACTTCTGCCTAGCTTGTTAATTTTCATGTGACCATAATTTTTATATGCTCAATTCACCCCTCTCTTCGTGAGTTTCTATTACATGGGACCAAAATTTTTTGTATAATCTAAAATTTCTGCATCATTTGGAGCAGTTTTAGTGTTTTTGATAATAATCTTTTCGTGCAAGCTTCAAATTAAGTGATTCTTGATTCCTTGGATAGATAATTTTAAGGAATATAGTTTTTATGTTTATCATATTTTTTAAATCAACCTCTTTCTATGAGTCATTGAGCCTCAAAGTGACATCTTTTTAACAAAGTATAATTTTAAACTAAGTTTTAGCTATTGGAGATAGATGCAATGTTCTAGCCATAACCTTCTCATAAAAAATTAGAATTATGTGATTATTGATGCATTAGAAAGATAATAACAAATTATAAAACTTCCATATTGAACATATTTTCCAAATATTACTCCAAAGTACTAGAATTTGCCTAAATGTGATACATGTTATAATCTTCAGCTTCTTTATAGCCATTAACATCTGAAACAAAAACAAACTTTGCTAAGTGCTTATTACGTATGAAATTATGTGTCAATGATTTGTTTATCATCATGTTAAAATTTATTGTGTTGATGCATGATTAAATTATAAACACTAAACAGTTATAAAGGTAAAAATAGGTTAGAAACTGAAAACTAGAAAACTCTAGGAATAACTGTTTCTTAGTGAGCACTTGAAAGACTGTGGATTGATTAATCATGAAAATCAGATGCTATATCTCGGAAATCTAGGGGGATAAAAATATATTTAGAAGAAACTACAAACTAATGAGAAAAACAAACAAAACAACTAGGACCATGCATTATACTGTCATAACTATTGAATGGCTGAAATGATGTGTGTTTAGCACCTTATATGATTGAAACTATGATGTTTTCATTCTTGAAAAGATGTGATAAAGTTTCTTATGCAATTTGTTTGTGAAATATAACTGTCAGTTTAGTGTCCTTTGTGTTTAGATGAGAATTATGGTTTTGATGTATCCTTGAAATGATATATGAATTAATGTATGCTTGAAAACTAGTGTCATATCTTCAAAAATTCAATTATAATTTGGATGCTACCCATCACATGAATTTGCTCTTTATGGGATCAAGATCCATATGTGGTTGTGAACTCTTTAGGGACCCAAAAAGTAAATTTCTTTTTTCTTCATGTTCATAGATATGTCTACAAGTCCTATCCACTAAATAAAAAGTGGGAGACAAATGGTAAAAGCCTTGTTTATGGAAGAAGAACTTTTGTAGACAAAAAGG
>JAYJMB010005041.1:0-12364 GCA_036873735.1 Pouteria campechiana | reverse complement strand
TCCAAAGTTGATGCACATATTATTATTTTTAGCTCAAAAAATATTCTATGCCACCGTATTTTCCAGCCGCGCGCCACATCAGCGCTCCCAGCCGCACGCCACGTCAGCGGACGCACGGCCATCGCGTGATACTCACCGGAGCCGGCAGGCAGGCTCGTCGGCCGCGCCATCGGGTGTGCCGTTGTCGCCATCTTTGCATCGGAGCCAGCGGACAGGAGCACCGGTCGCGCCAGCAGGTGCGCGGAGACCGTCCGGCATTCACCATCTTCATCGGAGCCGGCATGCAAGCACGTGGGCCGCGCCGTCGGGTGTGCTGTCGTCGCCGTCTTTGCATCGAAGCCAGCGGACAGGAGCACCGGTTGCGCCAGCAGGTGCGCGGAGCCCGTCCGGTGTCAGCGAATGACAGCGAATGAGTCCGGCAGGGGGAGCGGCACCGGAGAAGACGACGAAGACGCCCCGATGTCTCTCCTGCCGGCGGCGTTTCAACACCTATTCGGGTGATCCATGCCGGTGAAAAAATCAGCGGTCGTCTGCTGATTCCGGCGCGGGTGTTGCCGCCGTTGACCTTCTCCTTTCGTCGCTGGAATCTCTCAAAAAGGGTCTCGACGGCCGGCGTTTCAGCTGCAAATCGCCACCGTAATGTCATGGGCCGGCCGTCCATCGGCTGATCCGATTCGTGAGCGACGTTCTGGTCGACGTCTTCTTCTCCGGCAGCCGTTTGCTGCACCGGATCCCTAACTCCGATCCCTGGAAAACAAAGAACAGAGCGTCGGAACACCCTGTTTTCTTCGCTGGCGGTGGCGTCGTCGTCCGTTTAGCCATCTTGTCTGGATACTGTCGTCCGACGCCGACACTGGTTTCGCTGCGTTGGATTGACCTTCCTGGTCGCCAGCCGGCTCCGTCGTACGCGGGAAAACCCATTGGTTTTACCCGTCGATGGTCGCTGCAACGTCTTCGTCCGACCGTCGGATGGTCGATCCGTCCCGGTCGTAAAATTCCCGGCGTCACGCTGATGCTATCTGATTCCATTCTGCCTTCAGTCCCCGGAAAACGGGAACGGAGCGGCGGATTTCTTCTTCGTCCCTGACGACTCCACCCCTGCTGCCGTCGAGATGGTTTCGGCGCCGCACTGATTTTCCTGCTCGCTGCCATCGATCGACGGGGTCGGCGGACAAACCAGACAGAGACGGCGCCGGCCGTGTCTGTCGCTGACGGCGCTGCCATCGCAGTCGGCGGGACAGGTCCGGATCTGCGGCCAAAGCATCAGCTCCTCCCATAGCCTGTTGTGTCAGCGTTTTGGCTTTAGCTAAGATAATTTCCTAATTCTTAATAAGTATTAGTCAAAGAGATTCAATAATGGCTGATACTTCATCAATTTGGAAAGACCCTCATTATCTAATCATTTAGTTTATCCATTGCTCGTCTTTACTTACATCAGATAAAGTATTTGTTTAGTTGTGCAATAAACAAAGTCCCTTCATCTTCTAGTTTTTTCCATGGCAAGTAACAGATGAATCCAGTTAGCAAGGAAGAATCATCTTTCCAACAGTTTATCTTCCATGGCAAGTAATAGACGAATTGCAAAGGTGTAGACAAAGATGACTTGTTATATACTTAGACAAAGTAAGCTATTTATCTGTGGCTTACTTATGACAGATGAAATCTATTACTCCGCATTTGTTTGTGTTGACGGACAATCATTGGCTTGGTAAGCTATTCGTCTATGGCTCACTTATGATAAACAAAGTCTATTATATGCTCTTTGCATTCATCTAAGACAAACTTCTCTTTGACAAACAAACAGTGACTCGGTTGATTCCTTTTCATATTGAGTTTTGTCTGTAATAGTACTTCGTCTCTAGCGCTACATTTGTTAGCTCCTGTTTATTTGAATAGACAGATTAGCACCTTGAATATATTCTGATCATTCTCTGTGCTCTTTTGTCTATAAGGCTTGCAAATTGATTTTGCATACTATAGGCTTAATAATAACCATTAGTATATAGTCTTTAATCAAGTTTTGTTTGTCATCGAAAACATGCATTTATACTAATGTTCTCCCCCTTTTTATTATGAAAAAACTTGATTAAAATTATCTCATAGAAGATAATCTGCCCTTGAATGTATGCATTCTGATGAAAGTATTTTGGAAGTTTTAATCATTCCACAAGTTGCCATTATCAATAATCTCCCCTGGTTGATTTATATATGTATTCTCCACCTGATTAGTTCAAGACTATGCATTCTAATTTTTTTTATTCTCCTTGAGATAATTTTGCTAAATCTTTCTCCCCCTTTTTGTCATAATACAAAAGAAATAGACCATTCCTGTTATACATCGGTCAACACACAAAGAAATAATCAAATAAACTTGTCATTTCATTGCATTTTAGTACAAACAGAGTTACAAAGTAGGTTGGCCTAGAGACAAACATTCTAAGTTTAGGGAGATGGAGATGGAGATTGCGATGGAGCCTAATGGAGGGTCTTCAAGCAAAGGGGGGATGTGCATCCAAAACTTGGAGAGGTCTCTTCAAGTGTGAGAAACCTAAGTTTTGAATGATGGATGGGAAGATGAGGGGTTGAAGATGGATGTAATATACTTGTTACTTTCATTCCCCTCCTCTTCAAACGCCTAAGAAGATAGTAAGATTTGAATCAAGGTTATCTAGCAAAGATGAGATTGAAGGATAATGTTTGCAAAGCCAAATTTTGAAGAGAAATACTTCTGATAGAATAAATTGAAGATAGCTATAGGCAAAGGCATTTTCATCCCACCAAGAGAATAATTGAAGAAGCAATTATTGTTTCTTCAGTTCTCACTACTCGCACATCTTTCTGCTATGCTGGTATCCTATATGTCCTCCTTTTAATAGCTTCATCTTTGTGGTGCGAAGAAGTATTACTAGTCATGGGTTAAAATAAACTTGATGTGGGGGCAATGCTAGGTAGTTGATATGATGTTTCAAGAAAGAAGGAATAAGTCTTGCTAAAGATAGAGTTTGATATGATATGAATAGCTATAAATTGATTTTGGCAAGAAATTATAATGTATGTGACCTCGAAAATGATGATTCAGATGAAGTGGGAATTGGACAGTGTATAGAAATAACTTACTTCATTTAAGACGAAGTTGAGCCTCATTAAAAACATATCAAAATAGTACAATTTCAGACATAGAAAGATCAAAGATTTCATTCTGATATATTCACATTAGTTATGCCTAATTCTCTTCTAATGTTGTAGAATCCTTCTAATGATAATGTTTTAGTAAATATATCTACAAGTTGACCATTTGTAGGCACGGACTCTAGACATATGTCATGTTTCTCTACATGGACTCTAATAAAGTGGTGTCTAATTTCTATATGCTTGGTTTAAGAATATAAGATAGGGTTCTTTGTCAAGCTTATTGCACTAACATTGTCGCATTTAATGGGTATATCTCTATAGCTTAGTCCATAATCTAGAAGTTGTTGTTTCATTCAAAGCAACTGAGTGCAATACTTCCAGTTGCTATATATTCAGCTTCTGTTGTAGAGAGAGTAACACTAGTTAATTTCCTGAAGAACCATGATACTAGACTATTTCCTAAAAATTGACAGGTTTTACTAGTACTTTTTCTATTAACCTTGTACCTCCCAAACTAAGCATCTGAATATCTAGTTAATTCAAAACTAATTCCCTTGGGATAGTAGAGTCCTAGATTTAGTATGTTAACTAAATATTTAAAAATTTGTTTCACTGTAATAAGATGAGACTTTTTAGGATTGGACTGAAATCTAGCATATAAGCATATGCTAAATAAAATATCTAGTCTAGATGCAATAAGGTAAAGAAGAGATCCAATCGTACTTCGATATAGCTTTTGATCTACAAGTTTACCCTTTTTGTCCTTATCTAACCTTGTTGATGTGCTCATTGGAGTACTTGCTGCTTTAAGTCCTTCTATTTTGAACTTCTTCAACATTTCTCTAGTGTATTTGGATTAAATGTAGTTTCCATAATCTCTTTACTTGCTTTGTAATCCAAGGAAGTAGTTTAACTCTCCCATCATGCTCATTTCGAATTCAACGTACATGATGAGAAGTCATGGCAGATATCCTCATTAGTAGCATTGAATATAATGTCATCTATATAAATCTGAACTATCAAGATGTCTATCCTAATAAATTTTTTGAACAAAGTAGTATCAACCTTTTCTCTTTTGAATTTAAGATCACTTAAGAATTTGCTCAACCTGTCATACCACACTCTTGGAGCTTGTCTCAAACCATATAATGCTTTGGTGAGCCTGTAAACATGATCGGGGTGATCATCACTTTTGAAACTAGGAGGTTGCTCTACATAGACTTCCTCACTTAGATATCTATTTAGAAATGCACTATTTACATCTATCTGAAATAATTTGAAATTCTTAAGCATTTTAATGGGTTCTAATCTTGCTAAAGGGGCATACAATTCTTCAAAGTGAATTCCTTTTTCTTGGGAATACCCTTTAGCAACTAGCCTTACTTTGTTTCTCACAACCAATCCACTTTTATCCAGTTTGTTACTAAATACCCATTTAGTTCCAATTACATCAATGTTCTTTAGTTTTGGAACTAATTTTCATACCTTGTTCCTTTCAAACTAGTTAAGTTCTTCTTATATTAAAATGATCTAGTTTTCCTCACTTAAAGCTTGATCAATGCAAGTGGGCTTAATTGTAGAGATGAAAGCATAATGGCCATAAATGTTTTGCATGGATCTTCACCATCATAGACATCACCTATAATTTGATTTCTAAGGTGGGAACTAATAAATCTCAAATCAGTGGGAGGTTGATAGGGAACATTACTTGTACTTATCTCCTCGTCATTGTCAGAATTTTGCATATTTTCATATTTTGTGGCATCTTTTTGATCTTTTAATCTGAGATTCTTCATATTACTTGTAACTTCATCTGCATCACTATCATAATCCTTTCTCAGGGTTATGTTTGCTTCATCAAATTTAACATGTATAGACTCTTTTACAGCCTATGTTCTCTTAATATATACTATAAATATTCTATATTAGAATAGTAACTGAGGAAGATAGCTTCATCACTTTTTGGATCAAACTTTCTAAGATTATCCTTTCCATTTTTTAGGACATAACATGAGCATCCAAAGGAATGGAAATATGAGATTTTAGGTTTCCTTCCTTTCCAAAACTCATATAGGGTTTTATTTAAGATTACTCTAATGGTTACCCTATTTAGTACATGGCAAGCTATACTTTCTACTTCTCCCTAGAATCTTTTGGATAATTTACTTTTATTTAACATAGCCTTTGTCATTTCCTGAATTATCCGATTCTTTCTTTCCACGACACCATTTTATTGAGGTGTTCTGAGGGATGAGAAACTATGATGAATTCCTTTTTCATCACAAAAATTAATAATTTTTCTATTTTCAAATTCACCACCATGATCATTATGGATAGACACAATTGACATTTGTTTCATATTTTGAACTAACTTTGAAAAAGTAGAGAACATTGAAAGTGTTTCATCTTTGCTAGTCAAGAGAATCACCCATGTGAATTTAGAGTAGTCATCCATGATGATATATACATACCTTTTTCCTCCAAGGGTGATAACATTCGATGGTCCAAAGAGATCCATATGTAATAATTCCAGAGGTATAGATGTGGATGCCTCATTTTTAGGATATAAGGACACTTTGGTCTGCATTGACAATTGACAAGATTTGCATATCTGATTTTGTCCTAGTTTAGTTGAGGTAAACTAATCACAAAATCCTTTTTCCACAAAGATCTGATATTTGACATTTTAACATGTCCCATCCTTTTATGTCATACCCATGAATCATCCTTTACTACAATTTGGCTTTTTCCAATGATATCATCTAGATGTACTAGATAAATATTTTCATAACTCTTTCTGCTGAACATTAGCTTGTTATCTATATTAAATACAGTACATGCAAATAGTTCAAACATAACTTTGTGACCTATATCACATAATTGGTTGATAATTAGCAAATTATGCTTGAGTCCTTCTACATATAATACATCCTCTATTCATGAATTGAATAAACCATAAATTTTACATATTCTTTTGATGCAACCTTTATCATTGTTACTAAATGCAACTATTCCTCGATTTATTAGCTTCAATTCTTTGAACAACTTCTTATTTTTGGTTGTTGGTCCCTTACACAATGGTAACCCAAGAGGAGGGGCAGGGTCAATTGAGCTTTTAAAACTTTTGGCCAAAACAAAAGATCAAAATGCTAAATAAATAAATAGAACAGATTGCACAACATGTAGCACAAGATTTTTATAGTGGTTCGGCCCTTCCTGGGTTCTTACTCCACTTCTCGGAATTAGTTTCCTTTACTAATCTCAGCTTCCACTAATACCTTGATCAACCTGATCAGATACACATTAGTATTCTTACAAAATCACCAACCAACTTATTGGTTTTCCAAGCTAACCAAAAACTTTTACAACTTGTTGATTTTCAAAGCTCACCAACAAAATTTTATGCTTTTAGCAAGTTTTCTACTTACTTATCTCAATACATAAACACTAAGAACTTTTCTTGTATTATCAAATACTAAAAATAATTGTATAGAATAATGCCTCTTACTTAGGCAAACTTGTACATAAATTCAAAGACTTTAAGTGAATAAATAAGCAATATGAATAAAAGATTCAAACTCCTTGATTGAGAAGCAATTTAGACTTTGAAAGGTCAGATAGAGTTATTGCCAATAGATTAGAACTTGGAAGGAAGATTTTGAATGCCCAAAACTTTAACTTTTTTTATATTTCATATATCAATATTTCTTCTATATTTCTGATTGCCTATTTTATAGGCTGAGAAATATTTTTGTTGCTAAATTTTATAGTCTTTCAAATGTTCATGAAATATTTTCTTCATCTCATATTTTGTCTTATTTCTAACTTTGCAATAGTTTGGTATTGATCTGCCACTTTGTCGTTGACTTTTCTTCACTGAATGTTCACATGAGTATTGGATGCTCTGAAGCAACTTCTTCGGTTCCTCTGAAGTGGCAAAAGATCTTTTTACTTGTGATAGTTCTTTGAAGAGTAGAGTTTGGATTCTTCAAACCTTTGATGCTTTAGAAAGGGCGACTCCGAAGTAAGGTTTGATAACTCTAAAGTTTGCTTGCTAACTCTAAAGTATATTTGTTAAATTCGAAGCATATATTGATGATTTCGAAGCATGTCTGGTTAACTCCAAAGTATATCTTCATGACTCTGAAGCTTATCTAGTTACTCAGAAGTATATTTTCATGACTTGAAGCATGTCTAATTAATTCTAAAGCATGCTTGAAGACTCCAAAGCATGTCTGATTAATTCTAAAGCGTGCTTGAAAACTTCGAAGCATGTCTTGTTGACTCTAAAAGTATCTTGAAGACTCCAAAGTATTCTTAATGATTCTTAAGTATATCATGACGACTCCAAAGGCTTTCTTGTTAATTCTGAAGCATACCATGATGACTTCAAAGGCTTTTCTATTTATTCCAAAGCATACCATAACAGCTCTGAAGGCTTTTCTATTGACTCCGAAGCATATCTTAATAACTTTGAAATGTACCATTATGACTCTGAAGGCTTTCCTTGTAGATTTTAAACTTTCTGTTTTCTTGTTTTAAGTATATATGTAATTCATATACTTAATTTTCATGAGAATTTACTTGTTTTCTTCTTGTCATCATCATGAAGATTATTCTCAAGTTAAGTTAAGATATATTATACAAAATGCTTGAGAATGAATTATTAGTACCTTAATGTTTCACTCATGTCTTTGCTCATCATCAAAACATTCTTAGTTAAGAATGTTCATCATCAAAATCAAGCTACTTAAGATAGTGTGTTCAATATTCTCCCCCTTTTTGATGATGATAAAACACTGAGTAATATACCTTTCAAAACTCATCTAACAATAATCTTAAAGCAACTTAATTGCAATAATTTCAATAAAATTTCTATTAATTCAATGTGGCTCCCACTTAATGAGTGCACATAAATTTCAACAGCATTTTATAAATAAAAATTTATACATTTAAGTTTTTCTTCCCCTTTTTTTCATAATAAAAAAGGTGGAAAGAAACAATCATGAATATCCATAGCCAGTCATGATGAAAATGCATACATATAGAATTTATCATTGATAAAAAATTTGTAGATACAAAATATGCTCAAAGTCAAGATTATTTACATAAAGAAAAAAATTACATTAGAGAGAAAATTACAAAAAGGTAGTAGTGTCAGTGAGATGGTTTGGGTTTTTGTTCATAGGTTTTAGGAAAGAAATCTTTTTGAGGTGGAAGAGGCATAGAAGAGGGCTTAGGTGTTTTGGGAGATGATCTAGGCCTTTTTGGTGGAGGATGTGGAATACAAAATTGGATCCTTTGGGATTGCTGAAGGGGCTTCATTGGTGTATGCAATGAGTCCACAGCTTGAAACATAAATGAAGTCAACGCACTCTCAAAATCTTTTGCCTAGCAACTCAGGAAAGAATGCAGGAAGCCCTTTCAAGAGGTTTTCTGTATTTGCATTTATCCTAACTATATACTCTTGGTAGTACATGGTGATACTAGATAGAGGAGCCTTTTTGCATTTCTTTAAAGGTGGAATTTTTGGCTTCCTCTTGGGTTTAAAATAAGATGAAGGTGTAGAAGATGATGGTTTGGGTTATGGTTTTGGTTTGGGAATTGCAAGGGGTTTACTAGTTTTGGCTTTGGTAGAAGGTGAATTTTTTAGTTTTGGGAGAGGGACTTGTTGAGATTGTATCTGCCTTATCTTGTCTTGGATAGAGGGATCTAAAAGTTGAGGATATGGGAGAGGGAGATTATCAGTAATGACCTCTAGGTTGGCATTGTTATAGAAATAGAATTCTTCCTAAGTGAGAAGAAAGAGTTGATGAGGACTTAAGGGAGATGGAAATACTTTTCTAAGAAGCTTTGATGCTGGAAGCATCTAAAGAAGATTCTCAAAATAATTTTGAATAATTGACTCTCTATTAGGAATTTGGATTTTGTGACCCTTGGGAGTCAATGGACGATTAGGGAAAAGTTGAATCTTATGTAGAATGTTAGGATCCTCAAGTTCTGAGAATGGAAGTTCTTGAGAGAATAGAATAATAGACTGAGAGAGAAACATTCTAGCAACTTCAAAATTAATTTTGGATTTATTATCAGACACAAAAAAAGTCATCTTGATTGAATTGAATACATGGAGAAGAATATCAAGATTGTCAACAACTATTGGAGGAGAATGTGAAGGACTTTATGGTGGAGTTTTTAGAGGAGTGGGAGGTCTTCTCCACTCTGGACAAATTGAGGGTGTGTTCCATTCTTATGGAAGGTCCACAATCTGTTGAGGGATTACTTCTCCTGATTGAATGAGATCAAGCCAAGTCCAGTCCAGCCATATTGCTAGCCCTGGGGGAAGAGAATGGATTCTATGAATTGGGACTATAAAGTATTTGTCATATCCAGCAATTGCTCAACATGGATTTACTTCAGAAGTTGAGGAAGGTTGTGTTAGAAGAGAGGAAGATATAATTTCAGTAGGTTCACTTTCAAGTTGAGCAACCTCTGGATCTACAAGAGAGGATGGATGAGGCGAGTGTGTGGGTGAAGACATTAATGTGATGAGGGAGTTGGTTCTAACTGGAGAGAAGTGATGTAGAGGTGATAGGGTGGAGAGAAATAAGGATGATGGGCTTGACCTCTGAGTGACTCTCCTAGAGATTGTAGAGAGTCAAGTCTTCAGTCAATTTTATCAACTCTTAGAATCATGGATGGCATGGCAGTGCTAAGATTATGATCCATTCTATTCATTTGGATAGCTAGAGTAGACATATAGTGTTCAATCATTATGAGCCTATCTTCTAGGTGTTGTGGGAATTGATGAAGTAGTTGGTGTGGATGGTTGATGAGAAAGATTGGGTCTAATAGGTAATGGGGATCTGATGGGAGTATGAGATGGGATGGTTACTGCTGTTGTAGTAACATTCATTTCTTTAGATTCACCTTCTCTTAAATTTTTCTCTAATGCTTCTTCTCTAATATTACTTTGTTCCTCTCTTAGAACTTCTTCTCTTCTCTCAGCTCGATCTTCTTTGCTGGAGAATTCTTTTCTTGCTTCTTCTGGTGAATTCATGATTTCTTGTCTTTCTATTCCTTCTTCTTCAACATGTGAGGAGAGTTCTTACCTTGTTTCTATGACCAACTCTGTGACTTCTCCCCTTTTTTTTCTTTCAACAGGTTTGGATCTCTTTAATTGAGTTGTTCTTCTGGGTCTTTCAGTGATCTAGTCTTTTGTTATTGGCTTAAAGCCCATCCTTTTCGAAGTCTTCTCATCTAATGTGTCTGTATTTCTTAGGAGTTCTTCATTTTCATTTGAGAAACTTACTCTAGCTTCCCTCATTAGCTTCATCAAAGCCATTTCATAAGTTAGGGGAAATCCTATGGTGCTCTTGATTAAATGAATGTGGTCTAGCATTAATTTGGCTAGATTCATTGTTCTCTTATTCTTCAATGCTCACATAATTTTGGCATTCTTTCCAAACACATCACTAGTAGCTCCTCTCCTAGGATAGACATTATTCATTACAATAAGATAAGCTATCTCAAGATCTACATTCAGGTGACTAGCATGAAGATAATTTTCTTTCTCATCTATTTCTGTCTCTAGTAAATCTAAAAACAATTTTGCTCTAGAAGGCCATATAATTTTTTCTTCTTCTTCAGAGAGATTAAAATAATTTCTTAAACTCTCTGTGGATAGTTCGATCTTAGTTTCTCCTATCCATGATTTTTTTGTCTTTGTGTTGAGATTATAGATAAATGTTTTAACAAATCTTGGATATAAGCTGTCTCTGTAACTTACATATTCATTCCAACCTTGGTATCTTAACCATTCACATATGGCTAATTGCATACCATTTTCTCCAGAGGTTTCAAAACTGAAGATTTTTCCTTTTATTATTCTTCTATCTTTATATCTTTCTAAAAATCTAGAGTAGTCAAATGTGCTATTTTGAAAAATTACCTCAAGTGTATCAACTTCTCGTTTGAATTTTTTGGTTCCTCTTCTTTGCAGAGAATCATCTCTTTCCTTCCTTTTGCTTTCTGTTCCTTTGGTTCTCGCCATTTTGACAAAAAAACAAGGGTTTGAAAGGAAATGGGGGTTTCTGGGTGAGATGTTGGAGAAGACAGGAAGAGAGATCAAGAGAATTGAGATTGAGATTCAAAACAAGCAGGAAGATGAAGAGTCTTCTCTAAAAGGAAAAAATTGAGAGTTTGGAGAAGAGGATTTTAGGTTTTCGGAGTGGTATTGTGCACTTAAATAGATTGAATGCTTTCTAATTTTACCATTGGGTTTAGATTTATTTTGAAATGCTTATAGGTTTTGGTTTTGGATGCTCTGAAAGTGTTCCTTTAGAGGCAACGAATAGAATTGGATACATTACTTTAGAAACAGTTATTTGGGTT
The DNA here is from genome assembly GCA_036873735.1 of Pouteria campechiana. NCBI lineage: Eukaryota > Viridiplantae > Streptophyta > Magnoliopsida > Ericales > Sapotaceae > Pouteria > Pouteria campechiana. The sequence goes on along the minus strand of JAYJMB010005041.1, from coordinate 841 downwards.
TTGGGGGCTCTAAAGTGAGATTTTTGTGAGCTTCAGAGGTTATGAAGTACAGTATTGGACTTCAGACTCCAAAATTTTATAAGATGAGTTTTTAGAGTTTTAGATTTTAATTTTTTAGTGTACATATTAATTATCATTTTTACCCACTAATACACATTTGTTTAGGTATCATTACCAAGTTAGATAATTAAATATGCATTAAAACACTTCTTGGAAAATGAAAAAATGCAATGTATTTCATTTTAAGTTTTACATAGATGAGAATAAAAAAGAATGACTTATTTGTTTGATGAATTAAGCATTTTATGCATTTGGATCTAGAATGCCTAGCTCTCTTCTTATCATATTAAATATTTCTTCTACAAGTGGTTTTGTAAAAATATCTGCTTACTGATTTTTTGTTGAAACAAATTCTAAGCAAATGTCATAGTTTTGAACATGGTCTCTAACAAAATGATGCCTGACTTCTATATGCTTAGTTCTAAAATGTAAAATTGGATTCTTAGTTAGATTTATAGCATTGGTGTTATCACAATTGATAGGTATATTAACAAAGTTAAGGCCAAAATTGTTTAGTTGTTGTTTCATCTATAGGATCTGAGCATAACAACGGTCTATTGCTACATATTCGACCTCAGCAATTGATAATGCAACTGATGTTTGTTTCTTAGAGAACCATGAGATAATCGTGCTTCCTAGAAATTGACATGATCCTAAGGTACTCTTTCTATCTACTTTATATCTAGCAAAGTTTGCATTTAAGGAACTGATGAGAATGCAAAATGTCATATTTTATTTTTCTAATACTTCATCTTTTGCACCTATTTGATTCCTAAATATA
>JAYJMB010005040.1:0-12365 GCA_036873735.1 Pouteria campechiana | reverse complement strand
TATATTTAGGAATCAAATAGGTGCAAAAGATGAAGTATTAGGAGAATAAAATATGACGTTTTGCATTCTCATCAAGGATAAAGCAAGCAAGCAAACACACACGCAGATAACACAATTTTATAGTGGTTCGGGAACCCCTTCCCTACATCCACTCTTCCAAGAGTACTAACTCATTGTGCCTTGGGTTCCACTATATCTCGTACAATGGAAATACACTAGTGTCTCTGATACTCTTCTAGATTCCAGCTTTAGGGGGCATGAACAAGTGTCCCTAACACTTCTTCTAGATTTCAACTTTAGGGGGCTTAAGCAAGTGTTGCCGACACTCTTCTGGTTTTACAAGTTCATTAGGAAAGTCATTAGTTTTGAAGATCACCAACAAACTTGGTAGTTTTCTTGAGCTCACTGCCAACTCATTACAATGTGGTTTTCACAAGCTCGCCACTAACTCACATAGCTGTTTTGACAACACTTTTTTTGTAAATTACAAGGTAGGCTATTTGGCTCATGTAGCTTATAACAAAGAAGGCCTTAATCATATTCATTCATGCATATATCAATGTGATCTCAAACAGAATCATGACAAGTTCTAGAGAAAAAAATCCATAAAAGAATATCTCTCATGAAAAAAATGAAACTAACATGGATGTGTTTGTCTAAAGGCTCAAAATCTTGTTAGCTTTTGTCTACAAAATTTAGTCATTGCCATTCTCAAGAAAATAATTAAACCAAGCAATTACAAGTTAGAAGATTATTTAATCAATCATGTTATGAATTTTTCATGCTTAGTTGAATCTTGCTCACGATATCCTCAACCTCAAATCATAGGGGACCACCAAAAGAAAGGGTAAAACTAACTCTTTCTCTTAATTTTTTTGAATAAAAGCAAAACTAAAAATAAAATAAAAGCAAAAAAAATAGAAAAACATAGCCTAAACCTAAATCCCCTCCCCCACACTTAAAACTTACATTATCCCCAATGTAAGGTGAAATGCAAAGAAGAGATAAAAACAACCAAAATAAGAATGTAGAAATAAGAAGAAAGTAAGTAAAAGAAACACAAACTCCTTGGGTTGCCTCCCAAGCAGCGCTTTTTTTTATAGTCGTTAGCTCGACTTAATTCTTCCTCCCTCAATCAATATAAACTAGTTTCTTCCACCACATTCTCAATTTGTACTCCTTCATAGAAAGGTTTAAGTCTATGATCATTCACTTTGAAAACTTTGGAAGTCACCAAACTTTGAATTTCAACTATACCATAAGGAAAAACATTAGTAACAATAAAAGGTCCATTCCAATGAGAACATAACATACCTAGAAATAAACAAAGTAGTGAATTGTATAGAAGGACTTTCTGACCAACTTTAAACTCTTTCCTAGAGATCATCTTGTCATGAAAAGCCTTCATCTTTTCCCTATAAATCCTTGCATTCTCATAAGGATCATTGTGAATTTCCTCTAACTCTTGTAGTTGCAACTTCCTGTGCTCCCCACTTCCATAAATATTCATGTTTAAACTTTAGATAGCCTAATAAGCCTTACATTCTAATTCAATAGGAAGGTGGCATGGTTTCCCAAACACTAACCGATAAGGTGACATGCTAATAAGTGTCTTATATGTTGTCCTATATGCCTATAAGGCGTCATCCAAATGCAAACTCCAATCTTTTCTATTTGGATTAACTGTCTTTTCAAGGATAGACTTGATCTCTTGATTTGATACTTCAACTTGTCCATTGGTTTATGGATGATAAGCAGTTGACACCCTATGGATCATGTGATACTTTCTTAGTAAAACTTTAATAGGATGATTCCAAAAGTGAGTGCCTTGATCATTTATCAAAGCTCTTTGAATTTCAAACCAAAAGAATATGTTATACTTGATAAAATTTGTAACAACCTTGGAATCATTAGTCTTGATGGATTTAGCTTCCACCCATTTTGAGACATAATCAACAATAAGTAAGATATAAACATAACTAAAAGATGTAGGGAACGATCCCATGAAATCAATACCCCAAACATCGAAATTTCACAAAATAGCATGGGGTTTTGTGGCATCTCATTCTTTTGGGATATATTACCTATCTTTTGACTTTGATCACACAACTTACATAAACAATATGAGTCTTAAAATAAATTTGGCTAGTAAAATCCATACTCTAACACTTTTCTCGTTGTCCTCTTTGCTCCAAAGTGACCTCCAGAAGTATAAGAATAACAAAAGGTGAGTATAGAATTAAATTCATTCTCAAGGATGCACCTTCTAATCACTTGATCTGCATAATGCTTCCATAAGTATGGGTCATTCAATACATAATATTTTGCATCACTCTTGATCTTATCTCTTTGATTCTTAGACAAAAGAAGAGGTAAAGTATTAGTGACCAAATAATTTACCATATTCGCATACCAAGGTAGTGTCTCACTTGTAGAGAATAATTGCTCATTAGGAAATATTTCTTGCAGATGGAGTTCATCCTTCACATGAACTAAATGACTCAAATGATCTGCAACATGATTTTCTGTCCCTCTTTTGTTTTTTATCTCCAAGTCAAATTCATTCAAGAGAAATATCCACCTTATTTGCCTAGGTTTTGCTTCCTTCTTCATCATCAGATAGTGAAGAGCTACATGATTAAAATAAATGACTTTAGTACCAAGTAAATAAGATCAATTTTTTCTAAAGTAAAGAAAATAGCTAGAAGTTCTTTCTCAGTAGTAGAATAATTTCTTTGACATCATTCAAAGTCCTTGAAGCATAATAAATGGCATGAGATGCTTTCCCAATTCTCTGACCCAAAATAGTGCCTACTACATAGTCACTTGCATCACACATTATCTCAAAAGGGACATTCGAATCAAAGGGTTGAATAATTGGGGTTGAAGTTAACTATTCATTTAGCTTGTCAAATGCCTTTTTACATGTCTCATCAAATTCAAAAGTCACATCCTTTTGCAGCAACTTGCATGGAGGTAATGCTATTTTAGAGGAAATCCTTGATGAATCTTTGATAAAAGCCTGCATTTCCAAGAAAAGAATGAACTTCTCGCACACTAGTGGGATAAGGTAAAGATTGAATAATATTAACTTTAGCTTTATCTACCTTAATTCCCCCTGATGAAACAACATGACCCAAAACTACACCATGTTCAACCATGAAATGACATTTTTCAAAATTTAACACAAGGTTAGTTTCTATGCATCTTTGGAAAACAAGTGTAAGGTTATGCAAGTAATAATCAAGGGAGTCTCCATAAATTGTAAAATTGTCCATAAAGACTTCTATAATTTGCTTAATATAATATGAAAATATGCCAACCATACACCTCTAGAAAGTGGCCGGGGCGTTGCAAAGGCTAAAGGGCATTCGACAATATACAAAAGTCCCAAATAGGCATGTGAAAATTGTCTTCTCTTGATCTTTTGGAGTAATTGCAATGTGGAAATAACCTAAATAAACATCAAGGAAATAATAGTAAGAATGTCTAGCTAACCTTTCAAGCATTTGATCAATAAGAGATAAAGGGAAGTGGTCCTTGCAAGTTATTGTATTCAGTTTTCTATAATGTATACAAACTCACCACCCATTCTAAACACGAGTGGGAACCAACTCATTATTCTAATTTTTCACAACAATTATTCTAGTCTTTTTAGAAATCACTTGAACTAGGATAACCCAACTGCTATCCAAAATAAGATAAATCATTCCAACTTCAAGAAGTTTGAGGATTTCCTTTTTCACTACATCCATCATGAGTGGATTCAATCTCCTTTGTGGTTGACGAGAACATTTTACTCTCTCTTCAAGTAAGATTAGATGCATGCATGTAGATAGGCTAATTCATTTAATATATACAATCATGTAGCCAATAGGCATCTTATGCTTCTTTAGAACCTGAACAAGCCTTTCTTCTTGTAGTGCATTGAATTTACTCAAGATGATCATAGGTAAAGTTCCTTTATATCTAAGGAACACAGTTGATGTGACTAGGAAGAGGCTTCAAATATGGAATGGATGCCTACAAAAAGGATGGTAAAAGGTTCTTGTTAGAAACTGGTAATTCAATGTAAGGATTATTATCTAATTTTGGTAACTTTGGAAAGTCATCCAATGTTGCAATAATTTTATGCAAATTAGTACCCAAAGGTAAACATCTACTTTATTTCATTAAACATCTTGCACAAGAAATAAAGTAGATAGGAGCAGTTTGATTGCCATTCTCCATATTTAGCATATAGAAATCAGCAGGAAAAACCAAATCATTAACTTGCACAAGAACATCCTCGATTACACCTTTTGGATATGCATTGGATCTATCTGCCAACTGAATCACAATGCTAGTGTTATTTAAAGGTTCAAGTTTCAAAGAAGTATATAAAGAATATGGCATGACATTAATGCAAGCTCCTAAATCTAACATGGTCTTCTCAAGTCTAGTGTTACCTATCATGCAAGGGGTAGTGAACATACTTGGATCTTTGCACTTTGTAGGGAGTTTTCTTGGAATGATAATAGAAACATTCTCCCCTACTCTCACCTTTTCAAATCCCTTAAGCTTCTATTTCCTCTTTGTTGTACACAACTCTTTCAGTTAGCATAACAAGGTACTTGTTTAGTGGCATCAAAAAGTAAAATATTTACCTCACATTTATGAAAAGTCTCATAGAAATCTTTATATTTCTTAATTTTGTGAGATTCTTTTAAAGATTGAAGAAAAGGAGGTATTCGTTTATATTCAGAAAGAGGTGGAAACTTATGTTAAGTTACTTCGTTGCTATTGGGAATATCCTTGTTTGCAACAATATTTTTCTTCTTTTCTTGCTCCATTGGTGTAGGAGTCACCTTCGCTGGAATGTCAACCTCTTTACAACTTCCAAAATGATTGCACCTGCATTTTCCTTTGGGTTCACCACCATTTGAGAGGGTAATTTCCTTGAACTTTAAGCCTCTAGCCGATTGATTATGGTTGCCATCTGACTTACCAGGTTCTCCAAACACTATATGCTAGTTATCGTTTCCTATTGAAATTGCAAAGTGTCAATGGCGAGAGACTTAACAATATTTTCTAAAGAAATACCAAAGTTAGAAGTTTGTCCCTATTATTGTCTAGGTTGGTATGGCTACTGATATTGCTGGAAACTTGGGCAATTTTTAGTGAGGGCTTGACTTACTTGTGGATTCCCATAGTTGAAATTTGGGTGATCCTTCCATCCTGAGTTTTATGTGTTTGAATAAGGATCATACTTCCTTTGTGGTTGTCCAAAAAAACCACCCATCACGTTCACTTGCTCAATAGGTTCTTTTTGAAGAGTTGGGCACATATCAGTTGGATACCTTACCATTGAACAAATTCCATAAACTTTCACTATTTGTATATTACCTACAGCCATTTGATGAACAAGAGAAGTTAGACCTACAACCTATTGTTCATGGGAGGAAATACTTACCTCATCTTAATGGAGAGTCAAACCTAGTGCCAATTTGTTACGAATTGGCCACCATGTTTCCAATAAAATTTCTTACAACTTCAGAAGTTTTATCCACCAAAGCTCCTCCTTTAGCGGCATCAATCATAATTCTTTTAGTAGGAAGAAGGCCCTCATAGAAATATTGGATGAGTAGTTGCTCATTAATCTGATGATGGGGGAAGAATGCACATAATTTCTTGAAATGCTCTTAGTATTTATATAGGGATTCTCTACTATGCTGCCTCACACCACAAATTTCCTTCCAAATGTTGCCGCCCTTGAAGCTGGGAAATATTTCTGCAAAAATAACCTCTTCATCTCATTCCATGTTGTAATTCTCTTAGATGATAGATAATAAAGTCAATCCTTAACCAAATCCTTCAAAGAGAATGGAAAGGCTCTCAATTTAATTTGCTCTTCCATTACCCCTTGTGGGTTTCATACTTATACATAGCACATAAAACTCCTTTAGATGCTTGTCAGGATCTTCACCTGCAAGACCATGAAAAGTGGACAAGAGATGTATTAGTCTAGATTTTAATTCAAAATTGATGGTAGCATCTAAAGTAGGAAATGTTATGCATAAGGGTATTTGAATCAAATAAGGGTCAACAAGCTCTTTCAAAGTTTGATTTCTAGTCATGACTTTCTGCTTTGTTGAGTTAGAAATTCTCCAAGTTTCTCTCTTTAACCTATGCAAAGTCCTCTCTATTTCTAGCTTGTACTGCAAATCACCTTGATTAGAAGATCAAGTAATAATCATAAACAATTAGGAAGATCAAATAAATCCTAAAAAATAAATAAGGGAAGAAAAATTCAAGAAAAAAATAACAATCACTAAATCATAAAAATTAACTAGAATTACTCCTCGGCAATGACGCCAAAAATTAGTGTGCTAACATAGGCAACCAAATTTACAACCTATACTCCAATTAAATTATCTTTAGTCATGCGAGTAAAGGTTGATCCCACAAAGAGTATCTAATCAAATTTTATACTATGTGAATGAGAATGGGGGGTTTTTGTGTAATAAAGATAGCAGTTGCAAAAGAAATCAATCAAAATAAACCTTGGTTTTAGTTAACATCCGCCATCAGAATCTCATAATTGATCATCGATAAGGGTATAAGTCATTCGCACTTTGAATATTCACTAATGGAACACAATTTCCTATCTCTCCTTCAACATTGTTAATTAGAAACATGTGATCCAATTAACCCTAAATACAAAATAACATTAGACATGCACTAGAGGTTTAATCTAATAGCAGCTTTAAGATTTGTAGAGATTTGTGAAGCTAAATAACATAACCATAAGTGGTTGCATTTAATTTAGTCAAATATTTCTTCTAAGATTTAATAATCTTTGATGTGGTAAATTGTTAAACCCTAGTTGCCTCATAGATAAGAATGATCAAACAATTATGGATTTCATATCTAATTTAGTAATATATTGCAATGAGTAATAAACTAGTAGGCCTCCTAGCAATTAAACACAACAATCATGAAAATAAGCATAAAAGAATATTCAATATTCAATGCATAAATTGAATAATAAAAATAAATTAAATCTCATAGATATGTAAAATTTTAGCCATGCAGGGCCATAAAAACACCAAAAAAATAAAAGACAAGAGAGATGAATTCCACACACCCTAAAGAAAAGGCATTATTAAAGATGTACTTATTAAGATGGACAAGTTTATATTTCCTCCAAACTTTGTGGTGCTAGATATAGAAGAGATAAAGATGTCCCTATTACATTAGGGGGGCCATTCTTAGCTATTGGGAGAGCATTGATTGATGTGTAAAAGGGTTAACTAAAGCTTCGGGTGTGGGATAATGAAGTAATATTTAAGGTGTTCAATGTAATCAAATATCCGGTAGCAAGTGATAACTGCTTCTGGATAAACTCATAGGATACCTTAATATCTTAAAACTTCAGAAATTCAGAAGATTTGTTGGAAACTAGCTTAACTCACCCAACTCCTTTAGCTCTTAATGAGGAAGATATTATAGATATTGTACATTGGTTGGACTCTTTTGGTCCAAATAACAAAAAATATTTTGAAACCTTGGGATAGAGCCTTCCTCAATCCGCCCCTTCAAGTGAAAAGCCACCATATCTTGAACTCAAGCAATTGTTGTACCATCTGCGATATGCATTTCTTGGAGAGTCTTCTTCACTACTAGTGATAATTTCTTCTAGCCTTTTTGGAGAGTAAGAAGATAAGTTATTATGAGTTCTTAGAAGACACAAATCAGTTATTGGGTGGTCTATCTCATATTTGAAGGGAATTAGTCCAACCCTATGCATGCATCAGATACTAATGGAAAATAATTGCAAACCATCTATAGAAGCTCAAAGAAGATCGAATCCAACCATGAAGGACGTGGTTCAAAAGGAAGTGCTCAAGTGGATTGATGCAGGTGCTATCTATGCTATCTCAGACAGTTCCTGGGTCAGCCCTGTGCAAGTAGTCCCAAAGAAAGGTGGAATGACTATGGTGAGGAATGACAATAATGAATTAATTCCTTTAATAATTGTCAAAGGATGGAGAATATGCATTGACTATAGGAAGTTAAATGCAGCCACAAGGAAGGATCACTTCCCATTTCCATTTATCGATTAGATATTGAATAGGCTTATTTGCTCTAGAAGACCAAGAGAAGACTACATACACTTGTCCATATGAAATATTTGCTATGAAAAGAATGTCTTTTGGTCTTTGCAATGCTCCAGATACATTTTAAAGGTTTATGATGGCTCTTTTTTCTAACATGGTAGAGAAAATCATTGAAGTCTTCATGGATAATTTTTCCGTGTTTGGAAAATCTTTTGATCATTGTCTTCAAAACATGGAGTTGGTTTTAAAGAGATGTGAAGAAACAAATTTTGTGCTGAACTAGGAAAAAACTACTTCATGGTGAAGGCATTATTTCGGGACATCGGATTTCATGAAAGGGACTTGAAGTTGATAGAGCTAGGGTGGAGACAGTAGAAAAACTCCTGCCACCAACTTTTGTCAAGGGAATTTGGAGTTTCCTTAGGCATGCGGGATTTTACAGAAAGTTCATTAAAGAATTCTCAAAAATCTCAAAGCCGCTCTCCTATTTGCTTGTGCAAGGTACACCTTTCGACTTTAATGAAGATTGCATGAAGGCATTTAATACTGTCAAGGAGAAGCTTGTTTCAGCACCTATTGTTGTTGCACCAGAATGGGATAAACCATTTTAATTGATGTGTGATGCAAGTGATTGTGCGATAGGAGTAGTCCTAGGACAATGAAGGAACAAGGTATTCCATACCATTTATTATGCTAGTAGGACTCTCAATGATGCTTAGCTCAACTATGCCACAATTGAGAAAGAGTTGCCTATAATTATCTTTGCATTTGATAAGTTTAGATCATATCTTATTAGAATTAAAGTGATTGTATTCATAGATCATTCTATAATCAAATACCTTATGGCTAAGAAGGATGCAAAGCCAAGATTCATCCGGTGGGTGCTTCTCCTCCAAGAACTTGACTTGGAGACCAGAGACAAGAAAGGAACATAAAATCTTATAGGAGATCATCTCTCAAGATTAGAGTTGAAATAAGATGAAGAAATATAGAAACCTCCCATCAATGATCAATTCCCAGGTGAGTAGTTGTTTGCTGCCACTTCAACACAACCCAATCCATGGTATGCAGACTTTGTGAACTATCTAGCAGGAAACATCATGCCACCTAATTTGTCTCCCCATCAAAAGAAAAAGTTTTTATCTGATGTGATTCATTACTATTGGGAAGATCTAATTCTCTATAAGCATTGTGCTAATTAGATAATAAGGAGATGTGTAGTAGAAGAATAAATGGAAGATATTCTCAAGCACTGCCATATGCTTGAGTGTGGAGGATAATTCAGAGGAAATAGAACAGTTGCAAAAGTTCTGCAAATGGGTTTGGCCTACATTGTTTAAGGATGCCCAAGCTTTTGTTACAGCATGTGATCGATGCCAAAGAACTAGAAACATCTCGAGAAAAAATGAAATGCCTCTAAAAATTATTTTAGAGGCTGAACTTTTGATGTATGAGGCATTGATTTCATGAGACCATTTCCTTCCTCATACAATAACAAGTATATCCTCCTAGAAGTGAACTATGTATCAAAGTGGGTGGAGGCAATTGCTACTCACACTGATGATGGGAAGGTAGTGCTGAATTTCGAACAAACATCTTCACAAGATTTGGAACTTCAAGGGCCATTATTAACAATGAAGGAAGCCATTTTTGTAATAAAAAATTTGAAGCTATTTTATTAAAGTATTGATTCAAGCACAAAATAACATCAGCCTATCATCGTTTAACAGATGACTAACCAAAAATCTCTAATAGAGAAGTGAACCAAATTTCTAGAAAAGCCAGTGTAGAACTTCCGCTAGGACTGCGCTGAAAAGCTAAATGATGCTTTATGGGCTTATAGGACTGCATTCAAGACATGTATAGGAATGTCGCCTTACAGGCTGGTATATGTTAAGGCAAATTATCTCCTAGTGGAACTAGAATATCGAACTTACTAGGTGATGAAGCAATTGAATATGACTATGGAGGCAACCAAGGAAAAATGTCTGTTGCAACTTAATGAACTGGATGAATTTTGTAATGAGGCATATGAGAATGCAAAGCCTTACAAAGAGTGGACCAAGACTTACCATGATAAGAACATCCAAAGAAAAGAGTTTTTCCTAGCTAAGAAAGTGTTGTTGTTCAATTCTAGGCTTCGTTTATTCCTTGGAAAATGTAGATCAAAGTGGTCAGGAAAATTCACTGTAATAAAAGTTCTCCAATATGGTGTTGTGGAGCTTCGTCATGAAGAAAAGGGGACATTCAAAGTCCATGGGCAGCGACTAAAGCCTTGTATGATGGTGGCTTTGATCACCTTAAAATAATTATTGAGCTTGAATAACCCTGAAGAGGAAGAGTTTGGCCAAAGGCTATAACTTAAACGCTTCTTTGGAGATAAACCAAGCTTTTGAACCATCTTTTAGTCTCAAATTGCATTAATGTAGTTGTCAATTGCATATTCTATAGATTTAATTATTTTAGACTTAGTTTTAGTTAGACATTTTAAAATTTAATTCATGTCTTAGTAGTTAATTTCATTCATAATAACATGCTTTGATATCTAATTTTTAGGGTAGACATATCTAGAAAGGAGCCACATCATTAAGGAATGACTACATTTTAGCAACTGAGGCACATATAGAGTCCATCCATCATCTAGCAGTTTAGTGTCATGGCACTAAATTCCCATGCCGCGGCATTAGGATTTCCATTCACCAACAAGCATCATCGAAAACTTCCAGTGTTACAGCACCCAAAGTCAAGGTTGTGGCATTCCAATGATCAATCAGTAGCAAATTCAATTAGAGAATTAGTGTTGTGGTAGAAAATTCCAGTGCTATGGCATTGATGTGAGCTATGTGAAGTCAGACAATTAGTGTCGCAGTAACCAATTTCAGTGTCGTGGTAACCAATTTCAATGTCCTGGCATTGATGAACAATTTGTGCATTCTAGCAAGCAACCAATGAGTTATTGTTGTGACACTACATTTCTATGTCGTAGCACGCAGCTTCCCACATGCAACTGTGTTCCATATGTTACTTAAGTGCCTTGACACCCTTCCTTGTGCTATAGCATACATTCTCTTTAGTCATTACCCTTATGAGAAAGCACTCTTCCAACCCTAAATCCTTCAACACTTCATCAAAATTCCATCAGTCTCCACCCTCTGAATCTCGAAGAAACCTTCCACATGAAGATTTTTATCCCCAGTTCACATCATCCATCCATCATCATCCCTTAAAGAAGTCATAGTGCATAAGGGTTTCTTCAAAATAGGTTTGAAATCCCTTTCTATTGTGAAAACGTGTCACAATACCTTCTTATTGGGAATTTATGAGGGGGAACCATCACTTTGGAAAGAAAATATGTGTGTGTTGGAAGCATTGAATTATGGACTTCAACTATTTGTCAAAATGCCTGAAGAACGAATTGCATTAGCTTGAGAGGTGGTTGTGGAAATTCCCCATTAAAGGGAGATTCATATTGAAGGGTTTCATTTATCAGCAGAGCATTGTGGCTTACATTTGGAGGATCAGAGCTACTTTGCTTAAGAAGAGTAGACTGTTATAGCATTAAATTGCATTGGGTTGATAGTGCATTAGGTTCAGTTGCATTGTATTGAGCTGCAGTGTTGAATTTGACATACTACTTGCAAGAACATTTATATCATGCCTCCTATATTAAAGAAAACTATGTTTGTAGGTCCTTCAAAAAAATGGAAGAGTGCCAAATAAGAACATCTTATCAGACCTATGTTTGTAAGTGAAGATGTTACAGAAAGATATCAAAATTCAACTATATGGTGGAAGTGCATATAAGAGAGGTGTTTTCATCACCCCATGAGAGGTGTTCTTGATGCTATTAAAAAGCAACACTAGGAAGAGTTTACAAAACAACTGGTTATAGCCCTTTTCTCGGTTGTAAGAGAATTCTATGCCAATGCAAGGGAACACGAGAATTTGAGGTTTGAGGTATTAGTAAGAGGGAAGTGGGTTCCATTTGATATAACTATAATTAATCACATATATCAATTGCCTGGCTTGCCAGATGACAATTTCTCCAAAATGAAACATTAAGGATCTGATTTTGAAGAGAAACTTTGGGTCTTTACGAAGGTAGGCACGATATGGACGACATCCAAAAAAGTAGTGCGTAGCTATCTGTAACACCTAAGGGTGTTAATTTTGATTAATTACATGTTTTATCACACTATAGTGTTATTGAGTGTTAAAAATGAAGAAAAATTTAAATTTAATTTATATTTTGAGCATAGTGGTATG
>JAYJMB010005039.1:0-12365 GCA_036873735.1 Pouteria campechiana | reverse complement strand
TCTAGTTTTGCAGGATTAAGGAGGGAAGATCTTGGAAGCTACACCAGCATTCCGTTTGGGGACAACCCAAACAGAAGTATAATTATAAATAAGATAAGGCATCATACTATGAAAATTTTAAATAATCCAAGCCAAGTAGGAATCACTTTATTTATATTTTGAGGTTGAATCTACATAATTAACCAATCAACTAGGTTGTCATAAAATATTAGTATAAGGAGGTATGGAGATTTCCAAATATTGAGTTATCGAATTACCTTATTGATATGCCCTCTAAAGGTTCATATGCATTGGTGATTCAATTTACTGAACACTCTAGATAATAAGCTTTGAAGAGACCGAAGAACCATAGTTCCCAGCTTGTCTCCACCATTGATGCTTATTTAAGCACTAAATTATAGAATTTAAGGTTGATTTTGATGATAACAAATTTAATTTATGACTTGGTTAAAAGTTTTAATGTATTTGCTAAGTAATTTTAGAAAAATAGCTTAGTTCAAGCTTTTACAAAATTAACCAAGTAGCACATTTGGATGATTATATAAGAAGTTTTATGCAAAGTCTATATAAATTATCAAAATTCAAAAGAAAAGTATTTTTAAAGGAAAGTAAAAACAAAGACAAGGAGTTTAAGCCAAAAGGAAGTGAAATTACATCAATTAGATTTTTTGGTAAACCTTTCTTGGAAGCTTTCTTTGGAAAAAGAAACTATTCTTTTGAAAGAAGAACTATTCTTTCAAAGGATGATTTGTATGATGAAATTGACATTTTGGTGCTCCTTCAAGTATAAAAATAGAAGAGAAACTTATTTTACAAAAAAAATAAGAGATTAAGCATTTACTTTATCATCTTCTACAAGTCTTATCATTCAATCTTCAAATCAAGTTGTATCACCTTCAACTTTAGCCAGTGTGAAGTATTATTTACTTTGGGCCCACCAATTTCCGCTAGCATGCAGAACCCCCCCAAATTTTTTCCTTTGGGGCCAAATCTCTAACCTAAAAGGTGTTTCACCATTACTTATCAAAGTTTACACTCAAACCCTTAATATGAAGTCATATTGGTTTCAAACCAAACTCTCTTCCCAAGCTAAAAAGAGATGAGAAAAAGGAGAACAGAGAAGGGGATAGAGAGAGGAGATGCTAAAAGAGAGAGAAAATAAAGAAGAAATGGAAGATCAAGATTTTGTTCAAATCCTATTTTCTTCATCAAAAGGTAAGTGTTGTATTAGAATTTTTCTTAATTATACACATGCTGTTTTAATGAGTTTGATGCATTAGAAAATGGTTGGATGTAAAATACAATGGGCTAGATGTCATATATAGTAATTTGAATGCATGAAAAATCAAAAAAATATCATGTGTTATATGCTATATATAATAATTGGAATGTAGGAAAAATCCTAATATGAGGTATGCACTATTTCTAGAACGGATTTAAGTTTTTGGAATGGAGAAAATTCATGGACACAAGCAGGAATTAAAGTAATTATGAGATGCATGCTATCTAGGTTTTTAATTTTAGAAACATGCATTGTTGGGAAAGTTTTCATGCACGAACGGATGTGATAATTGTAACATTATGCATGATTTTTTTTTGAAAATCAAAACTGTTGAATTTTTATGTCATAATTATGGTAATTTAGTTGATATTTTTTGGATTATTAGCATTATGTATGATGGTAAATATTGTTAGTCATTAGAATTATGCAATTCCACCAAATTTTAATTATTTTATGCCATTAAATTTCATGTATGTAAGGTAGTGGACTTCACAATATGAGGTTTAAATCATAATCATTAAATAAGAATTCAAGATTTTTTTTAGGGAAATCAGATAATAAAAATCAGTCGCTAGAATTGCTTGAATTGGTGGAAATTTTTATTCCACCATCCTTGTCACATTGCACTTGAAGAAATAGTAGCCCATGGGCTATTATTGTGCTAGGTGGGCTTGGATGTACAAGGCCTAGGTAGGTTTGAGTGTGAAGCCCAACTTCTAATAGGCCTAGATGGGCTTGAGTGTGGAGGCTCAATGCTCATCTAACCAGGCCAGCGCCAAACATAAGCGGACCAACAATGGTTAGTGGTAGCTGCTGATGAACTTTGTTGGACATGTGGTATGATTGAAATAGTCTAATTTGTTTTTAATGTATTTTTCACCAGAAGGTTTGATTTGAACAAATAAATATTCAATTTTTATATTTTTGAACATTTTGGATTTATTGGAAGGGTCAGATGATACACTTGAAATTAATTATGTAGTGTTTTTGTGGACAACTCCATTAAAAGCACATTTTATTTAATATTATGATTATTAATTGATAAATTTTGAATAACATGCATTTATCTTGAAATATATTATGCTATACATGATGATTCAAGAAAATAAAAATGTTATAATTCACTTGCTTAGTAAGTCAATGACTTACAATTGTTTCTATTTTATTTTTTTAAAGAAAATGTAGGTTAGTGTGACTAAATGAAAAGAAAGGAAGATATGAACTTATGTTATATTTGATTTAATTCATGATTTGTCTTTTTTATATTTTATATTATTAGATGTAATAAGTTAACTTCAAACTTATTAAGGAGTGATATGCAATTATTTAAAGGAATTTTTATCTTTTCCTATATATGATTAATCTTGGAAAATTGACTCTTAATCTTGGGAAATTGACCACTAGACTCAAAATTTACACAATTGTGCTATTTTCACTCTGAGGTGTTACTTGGTAAGAGAGTTTGTTTCCAATAGTTTTGAAACTAATATGACTTAAGATTAAGGTTTAAGTGAGAATTGTGATAAGTTATTGTGAGACATCTTTTGGGTTGGAGAGTTGACCTAATGGGGCAAAATCATGCGGGCTTTGTGTGTAAATAAAATTTGATGAGCCCAGAGCCAATAATATTTCACATTGGCTAGAGTTAGGGGTGTTACACAAGTATTTAATTGCTCAATAGTTCAAGGAAAGCTCAAGTCAAATTGCTCTCTCTTATTTCATTTCATCTAAGATTGTGTTTTATGCTTATTGTAAATTTATCTAACAAGAGGTATTAACCTCATTGTTTTCATGGAGCATTATAAGAGCATTTGAGTATCTTGTTTACTGAGTAGAGAGATGTTGGTCCCAAAGATTAGTCTTTTAAAAATTTCTACTTAAACCCCTTGAAGGATTAAAGTCCCATTTAGCAATTTAATAGAAAAAAGTAAGCAATCAAAAAGTAGACATAGATTTTTATAGTGATTTGAGTCAACTATTCTACTCCACTCTTCCAAGCACTCTCCTCTAGTGACTTGGGTTCTACTATTTCACTATACTAGAAATACAACTAAGCACTCTCCTCTAGTGACTTGGGTTCCACTATTTTACTATACCAAAAATACAACTAGTGCACACAACTTACAACTAGTGCACACAACACTCTTCTTGATTCCAGCTCAAAGGGGTATAATCATCTAGTGCCTCTGCACTCTTCTAAATTCTAGCTCTAGGGAGTATAACAACTAATGCACCTAGCATTCTTCTAGATTTCAATTTTATGGGGCATAAACACAATGTAGCAACTGGTTATAAGACAACTCCAATAGACTAGTAAAACTCTTCTTAGGTCTAGTCTCCAATACCAGCTCAAAGTAATCACAGAAATAAGAACAGAAAGAGTAAATACACTTTATAGAGTATTTCACTAAAAGCATAAGGGAAGGTTAGTTAGCTTGAATGCAAAATTGATTATTCTTCTCAAAAGTTGTTGAGAGCCTTAATGAATATAATAGAAGGTTGTTGCACGAAGGCTTTGAGTTTCTCCTTTTGTAAGTGAAAGAATGAAGGTTAAAGCTTAGTAAAATGGAACAGTTCTCTCTTCTCTCATTTTAGCATTACTTCTCTTTATATCAACTTTGAATTCTAGTCGTTGGAGGTAGGTGAACTTCATTAAATATAAAAGTATGTTTGAGATTTTTCCCATTAAAATCCGCAGACTTATGATTGAGTTTTATAGTTGCAAAATCTTGTAACGCCTTCTTTGCCAAAGATAAAAGCTAGACGATTTGGTTCATCGAAAATAAGGTATTCAGTGCATTTGGAATGGCTTTAGACTATATGAAATTAAGTTAGGTTCATTGTTGCGGACGTAGTTGCTTCATTTGAAGTTAAGATTTCATAACATCTCAAGAGATAGGCAATGCTAAATGAATTGAAGTTGTGCTCCATCCAAAATAGTCCACAACTTCTGAAGTTAGCTATTCGTAATGTCTGAACCTATTGTGAGGCAATATTTTCGAATCGTTTGAAGTTTGCCTTTGTGACTGCCTCACATCATCCAAACCTTATCTTCGGATTGATTGATATGTTCTTCCATTCTGAGCTTTGGAACAAGGCTTCATCTAAAGTAAATATTTTGGACTATCTAAAATGATGAACGAGGCTATCTTTATTTTGCACCTTGAAAAATTCCTTTGGCACATCCGAAATATTCTTTTATAATGTGTGAAGTGACAAGAATCACTTGGTTGTTCGATTCAAAATGGAAGGTTTGAATAACTTCTAGAATTATGAACTTGATTATTTTTTGAATGCTTCTTTAAGTGGTTTTTAACACGTATGAAAGGTTTTCACAATGTCTAAAGTTGTGTTGAACTTTTGGTGTCTAGAATTCACATTTCAACGCTTCTTCGCTTATGTGCTCAATTTGAAACTTCTGCAATTCTTAAACTGTTCTGACATTTGGGATTTTGATAGGCTTTTGTTAGTAATAAACTTAATCAAGTTTTGATTATCATCAAAACTATAACAATATACTAATAAGAGATTACCCTAATTCTTGTGATTGTCATTTACTATGCTCCTTTGAGATGGAATCTAAAAGAAGATTGGTGAACCATTTTGTACAAACTCCCTTGAGATTAGGAATCTAGAAGGTAGTCATGGACTATAATGTTTATGTATTTCCACAAGTGGATAGTGGAACTTAAGGTTGAAAACTTCGAAGAGTTAAACAAGTGTCGAGGGATGACCCAAACTATAATAAATCTCCTTGTGTTTGTATTTTTCTTATCTTCATATTTTTGCATAAGTATCATTGGATTGGTTTTCTTTACCCATTTGGATTGCAATTTTTGAAACCCCTAATTCACCCCTTCTTAGATGCATATCATCTAGGAGGACACCATACAATTTTGCCATAGCTAATCCCACTAAGATCTTCCTCTTAATGATTGAGAAAATAAAAATAGCACTATTGCCAATTTGTGGTTGAAAGTGTTTGATAGGCATACCTTAATAAGGTTGTGACCTTTAAAATTTTTTAAATATTTATTAGGCTTGCAACTTCCATAACCTAAATTTTAGGCCATAATCTAAATTTATCTCATCTTATTAAAGAAAATTTCCTTTCTACATAACTTGTGAGAGGCTTAGACTTTTAGAAAAATTTCTTGATCATCAAGAAAATAAGTTATTAATCAAAATAATCTTTGGACACCCTTTTAACAATTTTAAAATGCAATAATTTGAGATTTATGAAGATCTATACCCCATATTATAAACAAAACTTAAAGTTACCTCCAATGAGCAATTTAGATCTTAAAAAATATAACTTAATCACCAAAAAAATTTAAGAGGTTGAATCCATGTCATAGTGGCTTGCTATTTTGATCAATACTATAGTTAGATCCTAGTAAATATAGAAAAAAATAATGTAAAGATGTATGAGTTGACTAGCCTTTGCTTTCATCTTTGTTTACAAACATTAGACCCTACTAAATCTCTATAACCATGTAACACTCAGGGTGTTAAAAATATGGAAAATTTTGCAAACTTTTTCTTGAATTATCATAATGTATTAAGTTGTGATGTGTTGCTATGAAATTCCATTTTGATTATATTAATGTGGGAAGAAAAATTTGAAGTTAATTTATGATTAATCACCAAAGTATATTAAAAAGAAGCTAAATATAAAACTAGTATCACTTGTATTCAATTTTTGGCATAGAATTTAGATGATTTAGAAAAAGCATTCAACACTAAAGTTATATCTATTTAAATTAAATTTATATTTTATTAAGAATCATATAATTTGGATGTAGGATCATTGAGCATGGATGGAAAGTTAAGAAATTAATGAGGATTTATGAGGTGACTCTTCATGCAGGTAAGTAGACTCTCTTTTTGTTTGAATGGATGCATGGATGGGGATAGTGAACATTTCATGCTTTGTAAACAGGCATGTGTGAATGGATGAGGATAGTGGATATTCCATATTTTCTAAAGGTTAATGTTTATTATGTTTTGTGAATACATGAATGCTGGGGATAGCGAGTATCCCTTGGATGACAATGAGTGGTATTTCTTTTATGTTATGAACATGTGATTGCTGGGGATAGAAAGTATGCCTTGTCTTTGTGTATGATGTTGCTTATTCTTATGTATGAATGTCTATGTGAGGGATATAAAAGAATACCCCAAGTTTATGTTGGATAAATGCATTGATAGCTATAGAGACTATCCCAATTATATATATGTGAAAGTGATGGGATAAGGATTATCCCATGCTTGTGCCGATAAATTATATGATGTGGATTTAGAGAGATGGAATGGGAAACATTTCATATTAGCATAGATGGGTTAGGATCTTGTTTTTGAATATAATAATTGCATAGATTTATTGTGAGATGCTAAGATGGCATCATTATGATAGAATGATATTCTTTATGCATGTATGACATAATTTGATATGTGGTGCCTGAATGACACAAATATGATGTGCCCAGAGTGGCTTAGATATGGTATTAAGTGCCCAAATGACACGGTTGAGATATTGGTTTTGCCTAATGATAGAATGGTAGACACCTGGATGGCGTAGGATGCTATATTGAGATAATGAGGACTAGAGCCTCATGGGTATAAATTTATGGTTGAATGGTTGATAAGCTCATAATTTATCATATTTTTAATACCTAGATTATCATGTTTTGGTCTTTAAATGACATGATTTCATTGATTTACATTCATATTAGATTAAATATTGCACTCAATGGATTTATTTGTGTTATAGGTCAATTTGGCGGAATTGAGTTTAATTTGAGGCTAAAATATGTTTTTTTGGAGGAGAGGTCTTCATGGAGACATACATCATTATGGGAGTATAAATCTTAACCTCTGATCAAGCATCAATCATGAAGTTTTAATATGAATTAGACACAAATCAGATGGTGGGACGTGAATGCAACAATTCAATTGAAGAAGGAATTCTATTTTTAAAGGACTTCTATTTTTGGATGCATCACAAGCAAGAAAAATTGTAAAATTTCAGTGATAGTTCAAGGCAAATTTTGGCAAAGATATGGGCATATTTTGAGAAAGTGTTCAACATAAAAATTATATCCCTTAAAATTATCTAACAAAAAAAAAGAGAATCGCTTGATTTGGAGTTAATATGAGGAAGTTATGGCCAAAATACTACAGCTATCTCCAAAGAATTTTCTGAACATAATGTTAGGTAATAGGTTTCACTTTATGAAAGTTTTTGGCATATTTAGAGGATGATTCAGATAAAGTTTCAACATAAAAGTTTTATATCTTGAAATTATATTTAAAATAAATTATGAATAACATGATTTGGATATCACATGAGAAAGATATGACAACAATACAAAAACTTCTCCTCGTGGTCAGACTCTATATGTAGAAATAAAATATTTTTAACAATTGCGTATTGTATGCTCAAGATAACTTTAGAAATCTATGAGGAGGTACAAGAGATCCCTAAATTGGGTTATTTAAAATGTGTTTTAATAGATAAATAGGGGACTTAGATAGGAAAAAGGAGGTAGCAACTTAGAGGCATCAAAGCAAGCTTGTGGCAAAGATCTTCCTCTCTCTTTTCTTTTCTATTCTTTAAATTTTCATCATGGCCCTGCGTGGCTAAACTTTTATTCTTGGTTTAAGGAGATAGAAGCCTCAAAATCAATATATTATGAGATCTAATTTGATTTAATTATTTAATTTATACTTTAAGTATTGAATGTTCTTATTTATTCATGATTATGATTATTATGCTTAATTGCTAGGAGACCTAGTAGTTTATTATTCATTGCAATCTATTGCTAGATTAGATATCAAATCCATAATTGTTTGATCCCTCTAATCTATGAAGCAACTAGGGTTAAATAATTTGTTATTGTTGTAGTTATTAAATCTTAGGAAGAATATTTGATTAAACTAAATGCAACCACGTGTGCTTGTATTGTTTAGCTTCACCAATCTCTATAAATCTTAATGTTGCTATTAGATTAAACCTTTAGGGTTGGTCTTGGGTTATTTAGTAGTTAGGGTTAATTAAAATGTCGGTTTCTAATTAACTATATTGAAGGAAAGATAGGAAAAATAATTCCAATGGTGAATATTTAAAGTATGGATTGATTTATAATTGCATCAATGATCAGTTATGAGATTCTGATGGTAGATATTAACTTGAGCCAAAGTTTTGTTCTCTGATGGATTTCTTTTATAACACTTTCTTCATTACATTAAAAACCCCCCTTTCTTGTTCACTTTGTATAAAATTAAGTTAGATACTCATTGTGGAATCGTCCCTTATTTACACTATTACAAGTAATTTAATTAGAGTAAGGTTCTAAACTTGATTGCCTACAATAGCAGACCAATGGTCATGTAATTCCTATTTTAGTTTTAAACATGATACTTTAATTAATTATTATCTTCTATTCATGCCTACTTATTGAGTTTGGCCAGAGTCACACCTTCTTATTTTAATTTTTAGCTGGCAAGTTAGATAAAGAATTCTAACTATGGGTTGGGGCTTAGAGGAAAGATTTGAAGATATTTCCTCTATGGTATGATGATTTGATATTGTAATCCCATAATGTGTTTGTGTAATATAATTAAAAAGATTCCAAATGATATATAATAAAATTTAGGCAATGTCTTAGTGATAATTGTTTATGATTTGTGAATGGATTGGTATGATCGCAGTGATGTATACTACCATCATGATTTGGTTTCGATCTAAGCAGCTATGAGTGTGGTTGTGTGTTTTGTGGTTAGTATTATTATTTTATAATTATTAAAATATTAATTTTATATGATTAAATATATGCAGTGTGTAGATCTTTATATTTAAGGGTAGATTCTCTCAGATTTTTGGCAAAAGTTTTCCTTACAAATGGAAAATTATAGGGTGATGTTAAAATACATGGGCCCCTAGGTGGGGTGTTATAGACCAACTCAATTGCAACCATTCAAAATGCCAAAACTTGAAATCAATGGGTCTTGTTAATCATATAACGATTATCTTATTTCACCAAGAAGCTTATTTCCATAGCTATTAGAAGTTCCACATAAGAAAGAATGAAATTACAAATTGAATGGCTTGGAATGCATCAACATTCTCATGAATGGCCTAGATTTACATCTACCATGTTTGAGTTGAATTGCATTATAGTAAATGATATGGCTAGGATGGAATGATTGTAACCATTGAGAGTAATCCCTGTATTAAATAAGTGGCTAGGATTTGCTCTACAATTTGGTTTTACCTTAGATTTACAAAATTGGATTAACCAAATATGCCTATCCCAAGTGATGCTGGAAACTATTCACCCTTTTATACTAAATAGCATGCTCTAATTCATGATCCATGCTTGAACTTTGGCCCCCCTTGACACTCATAAGGCTCACTTTTCTAATTGTGAAAT
Organism: Pouteria campechiana; assembly: GCA_036873735.1. Lineage (NCBI taxonomy): Eukaryota > Viridiplantae > Streptophyta > Magnoliopsida > Ericales > Sapotaceae > Pouteria > Pouteria campechiana. Next base: position 2,648 of record JAYJMB010005039.1, on the reverse strand, counting down.
AGGATATTAATTAAGATGGCACAACATCCCCTCTTGGAACACCTAAGGAAATTGGGCTTCAATCCTAAATTTTAATAACCTAAGCCATTCTACTATTCCCAAAATATGATTCTCCCTTGCAACAAAGTAAAATTCTAAAACCACATAATAAGGTTTTTTGAGACATACCTAGGCCCCTTTTAATTTGGCATTAGCTTGATGAAGCTTACCAAGTTGGTTCAAACTATCTTTGCAAAGATTGTTGTTGATGATATTTGATCATTGAACTATGACCCAAATCATGATAGTAATATGCCTCAAAGGTAAACAATCCCCATTGGAGCTCAAAATTCTTTTATGGTTTTTATGTTCTAAAGGTTCCCATAGATGACATCATTATTTAAGATCAAAAGTTGAGGTATGAAAAATCTCCAAACTGTTTACTTGCAAAATAGAGAAAAAGTTATAGGACACCACAGGTGATCCTAGTGTAGACACTCAAATGCTCAAGTCATTAGGGATTCAAGAATGATGTAGAAAAAGTAGAGAACTTATTATATTTAGCTTATGTACACTTATGTATTTATAAATGAACTTAGTTCAGTGCACATATGGCATTATGTCTTATACAAGAATAATTCTAATTAAAGGGGGTTTCTTGGTTAAAGTAAATCTCAATGTCTTTGGGATCTCTATAAGTCAATAAGAGATTTGTACTCCTATAATTGCATAATTTCATGATACAGGAAATCTGGTTTCCTCATATAAGTAGGTTTTGATATGGCTTGAATGCTTATGTTTCTTTTTTTTTTTTTAACTTCTGTTTTAATTGATCCCTATTAGGGTTTACCAAAAAAAACATAACACATGAGTTTGTAACAAGCACTTTTTAGTTTCACATCTTTGTACATGGTTTCTACCTGTTGCAACCCAAAACACATATTTTCTAGGTGCTATATAGCTAAAAATTCCTTAGGACCCATTTGGCCTAGCTAGTAAATTATAATTATTGAAAAAAGTGTTTTTAAAAGTAGAGCTTTTATAGAAAGTACTGTAAATAAGAAGCTATTTAGTATTTGACATCATTGTTTAAAAAGCATTTTCAATATTGTTTATGTGTTTGGAAAAAAATGCAAAAAATGCTTTTGGTATGTAAAATTACAAAAGGGACAAAGTACTTCTCTATCTAATTTCTTCTACCATATATAGTAATATATTTTATATGAAATATATATCAATGTATAAATATACTATACAAATTATACCAAGAGAGGTGAGAGGACTGCTTTTCATTAATCTCAGTATGGAAAAATGCATCAAAACATGATGATACCAGATATGCAATAAAAACCAAAGTAAATGCAAGAAAATGAAGAGTAACAGAATACAAAAGTAGGGAATTACCCCATGATTGTCATTGATATTGGAAATAAAAGTACAAAAGATTATTACCCCTGAGAAGCGTCTTGATCCTTTAACAAGAATCAGTTATAAGAATATTAATTTTGAAATGATTGGATTTGTTTGGGAGGTTCCCAAACGGAATGCTGATATAGCTTTTGAGATCTTCCCTCCTTGATTCTTGCGAGACTAGAACACTAATCAGAGGATACCAGGGGTGTTCCCGACATGAACACTCCGATGCTCAATTTAGTATATGGGACTTTTGGAGGGATCATGGAATAAGAACGAGTGATCTGTCCTAGGGATGCATACCTGGTTCATATTTATAGATGAGTGGGGTGCGTGGCCGGGAGTCTTGCGGATCTATACGCAGGTCGAACCAAGAAGTTTATTTAGGAGAGGGATCCCTGGAGATGCATATCCTAACTTCAGATTTTGCTGGATTCGGAGAGATCCCGAAAAGGTAGTAGTCTGATGTGGCGAGTTTGCCAGCTCGATAACTAATATGTGTTAGAGTTCCCTAACACTAGTCCCCCCCTCTTGAGAGTATGCGGAGTGCCCTTTTTTTTGAGTTTCATGCACGAGTTTTTTGTGAAAATATGCATCTTTCCTCGTATTTATCTAATGGTTGGATTAAAAAGATCTTGGCGGGTCCGTTTCTAATACATAGATCTGCTTCTCAAATCGATCTCACTGCTAGAGATTCTCAATTTGGATTTTTTTGGACCTGTTATGGAACTGGGGTACTGGATCCGGAAGTGTTTGGATCCGTGCTTTTTATTTTTTATCCTTTGGCGGGCATTTTTGAATTTCGAAAGTAACTGCCCTTATGTCGGTTACTCTTCCTTGTCCACGTGGCAGAGCCATAAATGTGATTTGATTTAATGACGGCTGGTTTCCAATTTTTGCGAGAAACTAGCTTGATCCTCTTCCAGTTTGCCTATCCATTTTCTGGTTTTCCACGAAACCCTAGGCTGTTTTGTGGGGGGCTTTTATTTAAGACGCCGTTACGAGGACAAGGCTGGTCATTTTCATCTTCTTTGTTGGGGTAATCATATTTCTCCTCCTCCTTTGTCTTCTTCATCTTATACCTCTTTTTTGTTTCTTTAATGGCTGCCAAAAAGTCTTTTCCCCGAGTTTCTAAGGCTATTATCGTAGCCTTTAGGCTTTATCCTCTTCCTTCCACCATGAGCTGGGAATTTCTAGACTCTTCTGCCCTTCCGTGGCATCCGCGGGAGGGTTATGTGTCTGTCTCCTTGGGTTCG
>JAYJMB010005038.1:0-12366 GCA_036873735.1 Pouteria campechiana | reverse complement strand
AGAATAAGATTCCAATCCCAACATTCTAGCATACCATTAAAATATCTTCTACTTTTGCTCGCCAATCCCAACCCATAGTTGAAATTCTTGACCTATCCTGTCAGCTAAAAAAATAGATTAAGAAGGCATGAGTCCGGGTAACTTAGTAAGTAGGCATGAATAATAAAAAATAATAATAAATCATAATTAATACACATGTTCTAATCCAGAACATGAATCAAAATAACACAATCTAAATATGTCCAGTAGGCTTAGCTCCTCCTTAATCCAATACAACACCCTAGCCATTCAGGCATATACAACTAAAACCATAACTACAATATACTTTCATCTCATCTTGAGAAGTATAATACAAAAATAAATATACCATGAGGCTCAATTCCTCTTACTATTCATATACATTCTTATCATAAAACTAACATATTCTCTATCCCTTTCATGTAGAAGACATCCATACACAAGGATGAGCATAACATGAGGTATCTTATATCTCCTCAGACATTTCAATCCAAGGGATACTCTTTATCCCTTGTTATATTCAGACATACATACTATTTATGGGATAATTTATATCCCATTAAATTCATACAATCACATACTCTCATTCTCTACATATCAAGGAATATTCACTACTCCTCAATACACATATATTCACAAAATAGATAAACATTATTCTTAAGCAAACACAGGATATCCATAATCCCTCATCCAAAACATATATGCCCGGAACAAACATGGGATAAACAATATCCCTATCCATTCTTTCAAATCATACAAGGGGTGCCTACTTACCTCAGGCCTCAAACTCCACACATATTCCTCAAGCTCTATCTTTTCATCCTTTTTCAGATCATCCTATACAAGTCCACAATCCCATTTACTTAACCATTTGTAATTATATACTGAGTACATCATATTAAATTTTCTTTCATAGCCAATTTCAAATTATAATCATCAATAATATGATAAACATCAGTTAAACTAGAGTTTCTTCACAGTTTAAATCAGAACCTTGATTGTTTGACAAATTTATCTAATATCTTATATGAGTAACATCCAAATTAACTCCTTTAAACTTTTGATCTAAACAATTTATGGCTTACTTAGTCCATTCACAAAAATCCTTTTTAAACCCTAACTAGGGTATAGCCCAAAACTTGATTTCGGTGATCCAAATCACTTCAAACAAGCCCTAAAACATTATAAATCATACATCAATCATTTACCCCATGATTAATTCAATAAAAATAATAAAAATCCCTAATTTTTACTATTTATAAAAACCCTAACTTAGCAATCTTCACAATTTCTCATGCTAAATCATCATTATCGTTGCATTAACTCATTTTCCCATCAATTTATAAGCACATATATCAATTTAAGCCCCAAAAATCCAAAAATCCCAAAACCCTAAAATCAAAATTTTGATATTAGGTTATAAAATCAAACTTACCTCTGCTTTCAAGCATAGCCGTCATCCCCAAACGAAGGACCAAGCTCCCAGCTCCATGTTGCACTTTCCATTTGGAGGAAATCTGATGTTTATTCCATTTTCTACCATTTTCTATGATTTGAATAGGTTTTAAATCGAGTTTAACAAAAAAATAACAAGTTTATTTAGGTAGGCATCATGATTTCCTAGCAAATCAAGTAAAAGATTTAGCTAAACGGGGTCTAGGGACATGAGAACGACACTAGGGACGAAGAACGGAATGAAAAATGAAAAATAGAATGGGTTTAGGGCTTAAAAAGATTGGATTTTTCGGTGCTCCGACGTGCCACAGAACCAATGTCGCAACATAGAAACCTGTGTCGCGGCACTGACTTCACTAACTGTCCAGTGTCATGACATAGAAAACTTGTGTCATGACAGAGACTTTATTGACTGCCCAGTGTTGCGACATAGAGAACCTGTGCCGCGACACTAACCTGCTGCCCTAATATATTACTGGTAATTTGAGCATAATTTTTACATACGATGTCCAAATGACCTAATTTTTGAGGAATCGGAAAGCTAACTTCAAGGGATACAACTATTATGTTAACATTTTTTTCAAATCTTCCGAAAAACATGTTACAACACTAACCTACTTCCCCATACATCACAATATATATAATAACTATCTTAGGCCATTCACATTGATCATAAATATGCTTTTTCCAAAATTCACCATTTCAGTTCTTTTCTTCTCATTGAGCTTATATAGCCCAAAGTTGTGACATTTACCAAATTCTTAGAGTAAACTCTACCCATTTTCACATGAGTAAATTTCAAACACCACAGGCGTTACAAGAGTCTCCTAGGTCTAAGACTATATCTTCCATATCAAAGTCAACAATTCCAATAAGTAAATTACTTAAATCTTTAAAATCTACTTCAAAGAAACATTCAGAAAATCCCTCTTCACCTCCTCAAAACGTTAATCAATCCACTTCATTCAAACTTGTTTATATTCCAAAATCTTTCCATCCATCTCCAGTCATTCCTCAACCACCTTCAAACATCAGCCGACCCACTCCACCAGAAGTCATGCAATCCTCATCTAAATTATATCAGTTTTAGCATCCTAAACTTTCAAAACAAAATTCCTCAATCCCTAAGAACAAAATGTTAAAAATGACCCTTGAAGAAATTGAACACAGACAATTAATAAACCAAATAGTTGCTTTCACTCTTCAATCATAAAATAAATTCTTCACTTTATCCATCTTCCTCTTCCAAATTTTGAAGATCAAGATTATCTTGATAGCATCATAATAATGAAAGGACCATCTAAAACCTTCAAACCTAAACCTCTTCTAGATGGGGATAAAATTATTGATAAAATAATAAATGAACTCTCCCAATAATCACCAAATGTGGAATCCTCTTCCTCTACAATTCACACTTCTTTTGAATCATCTCCATCTACAACACCACCTCCAAATGTGCCACCTCCTTCAACCACACAACAACCCTCTTCCAGTGCTCAACCTCTTGCAAGGATCAAAGCTTCAACCTCCATGCCCTCAACAAGCGATACTCAAGGAGCTGAATCTACATCTATCCTTCTAATCACAATCTCTATGACACATGACACCTTCAACTATCGAACAAATGCCAACACTATAGTAATTCCTCATGGCAAGCCTCCTCCATATTCAAAACTATTAGATGATAACTATTAAGCGAGCATTAAGCTCATTGACCATCATGAGATAGCCCCAAATCCTCTTATGTTGAATACAACTATTTTTTAAAGATGGTCAACTACCAACAAGAAAGCACAAGATCAAGGATTGCCTCTTCCTCATCCAATACTAATGGATCTTAATTACCTTAGGTGAATTCAATTTGTTCATAACAGTATCCCAAAGGCTCTCAATGTGAAACTTCCATTAGAAAAATGAAGTTTTCTTGGGGTCACTAATGTACATCATATATATCTCACATTAATCAAATTATCTTCAGACGATTTTTTTCGTTATTCTCACTTACATTGTTAAATCTTCATTTCCTTTCTACAATTTATATTTTCGATTATGACAAAAAGGGGGAGAAATATATATAATAAGTAATGAGTGAAAATAAGATCATATAGGAGAATAATTTAATGATGGTACCTACTCAGGGGAGCTGAATCACATAGTGCAATAAAGCTATATAAGTTAAACAAGAAATCTATGCACTAAGACAGGGGGAAGCCATAACACAGTTATCCATACATAAAACTCCTATGCATTTATAGCTTTACCTTCTCTAAAAAGTATTTCACTCAAATGTTTTGACATCATCAAAAAGGAGGAGAATATTGAACCACACAATGCATGTGGAAATCAGTCAAGTTTTGATGATGAGGAACAACATATGAGTGACCATGTGTGGTACTAACAATTGTATTTCCAAGCATTGCAGCAATAGGTCTAAACATATAGGGAATCAATTCAAATACAGTGGATAGCGCACATGGCAAATGCATCAGTAAGCTTAATCCACTGACCGAAAGAAGAAAAGAATAATAAAAAATAATGGCACTGAAACTTTGATAAGAAGCCATTGAGAAAATCCATAGTCATAGAGCTCAAAGCCTCATGAGTGATCAAGCAATTTGTTCACAAATAAAGTCAATCTCAGATAGCATCTCCTTAAGAAGATTCAGACAAATCGTTCCATGAACAAGTCAAAAAAATTCCTTATAATCAACCCTTGTCCACAACACAAATGAATTCAGTTTGCAGAAGCAGAGACAAAATGAAGCAGAAAAGAGATAAATAGAAGAAGACAAAATGAAGACAAAATTACTCAAGCATTTTTCTATCATATAAAGCTCATTTAAAAACTAAAGAGGCCAAGGAATCTATCTACAATCCTTGAAGAAAATATAGAAGATAAAAAAGAAGTGGCACAACAGCTAAAGAAGAAAACTTCGTCTATCACCTTCATCTACAAAGAGTTGTTAGTCACCCACAACAGACAAACTCATTAGACAACCTTTATAGAAGCAAGTCATCCATGCCTCGAATGAGTCATTTGTTAGAAAATAGACAACCATTATATGAGTGACTAGAAGGAGAATTTGTCTGCATGCCACAACTTCGTCTATCACTTACGATAGACAATCCAACAAATGAACCACTTGGAAGACTATGCAACTGCATCTACTAATCTCAACAGATAAAAAAATAGAAAAAGTATGTTTTATCTTTTAGAAAAGAAGCCCTGTCTGTCAAGAAGAAACATCTGCTACTTACATTAGATAAAGGCACTTTGGCTAATAATAAGAACAAGACTTCATTTGGTGAAGTATACTTTGTCTATTGTGTAGAAGCTTTGTTTGCACCACAAAGATCATCTACTACTTATAACTAACAAAGCCATCTCACCTAATAAAGGAAACTTCATCTGTCAAAAGAACATCGTTTGATGAATAATGAAGAAGAGAAACTTCATCTGCACCTCTACAATTTAGCTGTTACTTTTAATAGATAAACCAAAAGACAAAGCAAACTACTATAATAGTTTTTGACAATGACAAGTGGTCTATAATATGGATTTACTTAGAGTTGCTTCGTCTATTACTTACAAAGGACAAATTCAAGTGACAAAGTCCTCAGATAAATTATGATATATTATGAAGAGTAGAAGCCATCTATGCTAGACATCACTGACTGCACTCTCCAGTCAAAATCTCTTTTGAAGCAAATTTTAGAAAGCAACCCGGACAACTCAAGATTAGCTGAAGATGGAAAGAAATTCAAAGGAATGCAGTCTATATTCTATTAAAGATCGCAACTTTCAGAGGTTGCATACCTTCAAGATTAATGAGTGTTTTTCTATAATAATAAATGAGTTAATCAATTAAGAAAAGTATTCATTTGGCATTTGCTAAAAATGGAAAGGAACCTTATTCAAAGTCAACACTGTAGCCTTTCCAGCTATAAGTGAGTTTCTCAAGAAGACAACTTTCCAATGGGAGAAATTAGAATGGTCTTCAACATTAATAGAAAGCTAACTACCTCCAACGGGCAGAACTTTCTAAAGCAATATAAAGGTAGTGCAGCAACAATGAAGAAGGTTGAGGAAGTTGAGTAAAAAACAAAAACAAAGCATAAACAAGAAGCATCTCTCTCAGTCAGACTATGCTTCCTCCTAGATAATCAATCTCCATTGCACTGATAGATAATAAGCTAAAATGTTCTATCATAATCATATACCTAGAGCATTGATATCTAATGAACTTCAATTAGATATCATTTTATTTATGAGCTTAATCTTTGTACAAATCAGCCTAAGAAAATAGGCAATGTTATATGCAGAAAATGTGTTGTCAAATCAGCTATACAAGTTTATGGTGAGCTCAAAAAAATCACATTGTAATGAGTTGTTGGTGAGCTTGGGAAATCCAACAAGTTTACTAGTGATCTTTGAAACTAGTGAGTTTCCTGGTGAACTCGTAAAATTAGAAGAGTGTCAGGGACACTTGCTTTTGGCCCCTTGAGTTGATATCCAGAAGAAGTGTCGGGGACACTTGTTCACGCCCCCTAAAGCTTGAATCTAGAAAAGTATCAGGGACACTAGTGTACTTTCATTATATTGGATATAGTGGAATGTAAGGCATGATGAAGTGGTGCTCTTGGAAGAGTGGATGTAGGGATAGAGTTCCCGAGCCACTATAAAAATCGTGTTGTCTATGCGTGCATTTGCTTGCATGCTCTATCTTTCATGCACTCCACTATTTTCATTAGTTACTTGTGTAATTATTTTATATCCTTTATTACTTCATTAAGCAAAATGTTATCACTCACATTATCACACACACACACACACACACTACAACTCATTTGACATGGGAATAGCTAAGAGAAGTTGAACTTGGAAGTGAAGCAGTTATACATGGAAATTACATATACACTGCATCACTACTTCCTTGTAGCTCATCAAGTGTTATTTGGCTGTAACTTTTATTTGTTGAATTCTACCCTCCCCTCTTGAGCTATTCATCATATATGGGACCAAAAACTAGTGTTGTCATATTTAATGGGTATGTGCCTATAGCATAGTCCATTATCGAGAATTTGTTGTTTCATCCACAGCAATTGAGCGCAAAAACTTCCAGCTGCTATATATTCAACTTCTACTGTAGCGAGAGCAACACTAATCTATGTTCTAGAGAACCATGATACTAAACTATTTCCTAGAAATTGATAGGTTCCACTATTACTTCTTTTATCAACATTATATCCTCCAAAATTAGCATCAGAATATCCGATAAGTTCACAATCTATTCCTTTGGGATAATAAAGTTCTAGATTTAGTGTGTCAACGAGATACTTAAAAATTCATTTTACTACAATAAGATGAGATTCTCTAGGAATTGACTGAAATCTAGCACATAAACATACACTAAATAGAATATCTAGTCTTGATGCATTAAGGTAGAGAATAGATACAATCATACTTTTATAATATTTTTGATCTACAAGTTTCCCTTTTTCATCTTTATCCAATCTTGTTGATGTACTTATTGGAGTGCTTGATGCTTTAACTTCTTCCATTTTGAACTTCTTTAGCATCTCTCTAGTATATTTGGATTAGAAAATATAATTTTTATTATTTCTTTGCTTGATTTGCAATCTAAGAAAGTAATTAATTCTCCCATCATACTCATTTCAAATTCAGCCTGCATCATCTTTGAGAAATTTTGATAGATTTTTTCATTAGTAGCTCCAAATATAATGTCATCCATATAAATTTGAACTATCAAGATACCTTTGTCAATATTCTTGATAAATATAGTAGTGTCAACCTTTCCTATCTTGAATTTATGATCACTTAAGAATTTGCTCAATCTTTCATACCAAGCTCGTGGAGCTTGTCTTAAACCATATAACGCCTTGATGAGCTTATAAACATGATTGGGTTGACCATCATTCTCAAAACTAGGAGGTTGATCTACTTACACTTCGTCACTTAGATATCCATTCAGAAATATACTCTTTATATCTATCTGAAATAGCTTAAAATCTTTATGAGATGCAAAATCGAGTAGCATTCTAATGGCTTCTGGCCTAGCTACAGGGGCATATGATTCTTCAAAATCAATTTCTTCTTCTTGAGAGTACCCCTTAGCAACTAATCATTCCTTATTTCTTACAGCTAGCCCACTCTCATCTAGTTTGTTTCAGAATACCCATTTAGTTCTGATTACATCAACATTTTTTAGTTTTAGAACTAGTTTCTATACTTTGTTTATTTCAAACTGGTTTAGCTCTTCTTGCATTGCTATAATCCATTTTCATCATTCAAAGCTTGATCAATGTTAGTTGGTTCTATTGTAGATATGAAGGCATAATGGCTATAAACATTTTGCATAAACTTTCTTGTTTTGACACCACCATATATATTTCTTATAATTTGCTTTCTAGGATGAGTAGTAACATATCCCAAATCACTAGGGGGTTGATAAGGAATATTACCTACTCTTACCTCCTCTTCATTTTCTGAATTTGTATGTCTTCATCATTGGTGCTATTTTCTTGATCCTTCAATTTGAGCTTCTTCATATTTATTGCAGCTTCATCTGCATCATTATCACTCTCCTTTCTCTGGGTTATATTTGTTTCATCAAATTTAACATGTATAGATTCTTCAACAACCTGTGTTTTCTTAACATAGACTCTAAATGTTCTACTGTTGGAAGAGTAACCAAGAAAGATAGCTTCATTGCTCTTTGGATCAAACTTTCCAAGGTTATCTTTCTCATTGTTTAGCACATAACATAAGCATCCAAAAGGATGAAAATATGAGATGTTTGGTTTTCTTCCTTTCCAAAGCTCATATGGGGTTTTCTTTAAAACTGTTCTTATGGTAACCCTACTCAACACGTGGCAAGCAGTACTAACTGCTTCTCCCCAGAATCTTTTGGATAATTTACTTTTATTCAACATGGTTCTTGTCATTTCCTAAATTGTTCGATTCTTCCTTTCCACAACTCCGTTTTATTAAGGAGTTCTAGGGGATGAGAAACTATGGTGAATTCCTTTGTTATCACAAAAATCAATGAATCTTCTATTTTTGAATTCACCACCATGACCACTGAGGATGGATACAACAGACATTTGTTTCTCATTTTGGACTAGCTTTGAAAAAGTACAAAATATTGAAAATGCTTCATCTTTGCTAGTTAAGATAATTATCCATGTAAATCTAGAATAATCATCTGCTATCATATATATGTATCTTTTTCCTCTAAGTGTGACTATGTTTAATGGTCCAAATAAATCCATATGCAATAGTTCTAGAGGTCTGGATGTGGATACTACATTCTTAGGATGGAAGGATACTTTGGTTTGTTTTGACAATTGACAATATTTGCATATTTGATTTCTGTCATAGTTTAATTTTGGTAGACCAATCAAGAGATTATTTTTCCACAAACCTGATATTTGACATATTGATATGTCCCATCCTCTTGTGCCATACCCATGAATTATCCTTGACTGCAATTAAGCATTGTTCAACTATATCATTCAGCTGTACTAGATAAATATTTCCATATCTTTTTTTGCCTAACAGTAGATCATTGTCTATACTAAATACATTACATGCAGATGGTCAAACACTACTTTATGACCCTCATCACATAATTGACTGATGCTTAGTAGATTGTGCTTGAGTCCTTCTACATATAATACATCCTCTATGCAAGTATTAAATAAGCCATAAATTTTACCTATTCCCTTGACTAGACCTTCATCATTATTGTCGAATGCTATTGTTCCTCCATCCAATTGCTTTAGTTCTTTGAACATCATTTTATTCCCAGTCATATGTCTCGATCAGCCACTATCTATGAACCAAGCATTTTCTAATGTAACTTTGAGACTTACTTGCATTCAAAGAAAATTTTCTTCTTACCTTATTGGTACCCAAGTATTGGGTTCAATGATGTTAGTGGAAATGTGTGTAGTATAAGTGTGTGCTCATTCCTTGTGTCTCGATCTCATCTTAGCACCTTTTGCTTGCATCTTTTTAGCATAACAATTATATACATTATGTTCAAATTTGTTGCAGAAATAGCAAATATTTGGGACTTTGCTAGATGTAATATATTCCATTAGTTTCTTTATTCAATAAAAAATTATAAAACTTCTAATATTCAGACAATTTTCCCTTTCTTCTGTGAGGTTCACTCCCTTGGACCATCCAACAAATTTTTATAAATTTTCATCACTTGAATATTCATAGCCAAGTCCCTTTTTGTTGGTTTGACTGGTCATTCTCATAAATCTGGTCACTGATTCTCTTGGATTGGAGCATTTACTTAGTATCTTATTTAAAAATTCTATCTCTTTCTTGATATCTCCAACTCCCATTTGTAGAGATAAATTTCTTTCTGCCAGAATGGAATTTACTTTGACAGTTGCGTTAAAGTGTCTTTTGTTTTGAGTAAATTTCTTGCTAAGTGATTCAAACTCACTGAAGAGAGAGTTGTATGATTGTTCTAACTCATAAAATTTTTTGCATTTAACACAAGTGATATTTGAGCTTGAAGAGTCATAACTATAAGAGTAGTAAGAGTTTACCTCTATTTCCAGGTCCGTTGTGCATTGTTCTTTGATGGTGATTTTATCTATTGATTTATTCTCCATTTAGGCCATGCATCATATTCTTGCAATATGTCCAACCTCATTATCATCTTTCTCACTTGAGCTTGTTGGAGATGAGTCTTCATCTTTCAAGTACATTCCTCTGGCTTGGTTTCTTAAAGACTTCTTGAAGTGTTTCTTTTCTTTTCTATCATCCTTCTCGTTAATATTTACTTTTTATTGATTGGGACACTCTGATGATATGTGTCCGAACCCTCCACATTTATAGCACGTGGGGAGATCCTTCTTTCTTTCAATTGTTTTCTTCTATTGTCTAGGCTGTCTCTTTAAGGTGCTACCTCTTGCAAACCATCTGAAATTTCTAGCCAACATAGCCATATCATCTTCAGATTATGATGCTGGATCACTATTGCTCTCCTTGGTCACTTTTAGAGCAATACATTTCTTTAGCTTTGTTGGCTCCTCTCTTTTATTCTTGATTAGCTCATGTGACATTAATGAGCTGATAAAATCATCCACCAAAAGTATTTAGATCCTTTGCTTTCTCTATTATTGTGATCTTTTGGTTCCATGAATCTGGTAGCGTTCTTAGTATCTTCATTACCTATTCAAAATTTGTAACTTCTTTTTCCAAACCTTTCAAGGTTTTAGTAACTTTAGAAAATTGAGCATATTTAGAAAATTGAGCATACATTTCAGATATACTTTCTCCTTCTTTCATCCTAAAATTTTTTAGTTCTCCTATCAGCATATTTCTTCTGGTTCCCTTGACTTGTGAAGAAACTTCATAAATAAATACTAATTTTTCCCACATATCCTTTGCGGTACTGCAAGAGGATACTCTATCAAACTCAAATGAGGAAAGTCCACAAAATAAAGAGTTCATAGCCTTTGTATTATTTTGGACTGAGGTGGCTTCCTCTTTGGTCCATGCATCTACTTCAGTAGTGGGAAAAGTGATTCCAACTTTAATAGCCCTCCACGATTCCATATCATTAGCTATAATAAATTTCTTTATCCTTAACTTCTAGTAAGCAAAGTTAGTTCCATCAAATAGGGGTGACCGGGAAGACAATTACCCTTCGGTGAATATTTGTAATGAGCATAATGGGCTTGCCATTGGATCACTACAAATGTTTAAGTAGTCTACTCTAATAATACCTATTAGTCCTGAAGGTTATGCCTTTACCCAAGAGGGGAGGGGTAAATTGGGTGCCTAAAAAATATTTCTCAACCCCTTTGGGACTATTTTTCCCTCTAGCAATCAATCACTCAAACATTAAATGCACAAAATAAATAATACAGTGATTTTTATAGTGGTTCGAGCAAACACTCTACTCCACTCTTCCATGAGCACTTTTATCTTAGTGTTTTGTGTTCCACTATTCCCAATAGTTGAAATACAGTAGTGTCCTAACACTCTTCTAGATTCCAGTTCTAGGGGTCGTAAACAAGTGTCCCTCACACTCTTCTGGATTCTAGCTCTAGGGGGCATAATCACAATGCTCCCAACACTGTTCTAGATTTCAACTCTAGGGGGCGTTTATAAACAGCTCTTGTCTACACTTAGACAGTCACAGCTCTTCTTGAGTCTAGTTAAAACCACTAGCTCAAGGAATAAGAAGTGAATATCAGAAGTTTAAGCATAAAAATTTCTCAATAAGCACAAGGAAAGTTTTTTGAACGTTGAATACAGAAGTGAATGATCTTCCCAAAGGTAGGTAAGAGCCTTCAAAGAAAGTTGGGGAAGATTTGGATGCAGGGCTCTTAACTCTTGAAGAATTGCAGAAGGTTTAGCTTAGATTAATAAATGCTCTTAAGAAGGTTTGAATGATTTTCTCAATTAATTTGTTAGTTCCTTCTGCTCCAACAATGCTCCATTCATAGCTACTTTGAATTCTAATTGTTGGTAGCAGGTGAACTCCATTAATAACATAATTCAATTTGATTGGCGTATTTTGAATTCTCTGACTTTTTCTTATTTCTCATATGCTAAAATGTTTGTAGTGCCAACCTTGGAGAAGATGTTTTTTAGTTTCTCAATAAGCTCTTGTCAAGATATTACTCCAATGGTTGCTGCTTTCATCAATATAGAAAGATCATTATTAATCCTAGGCGAAGACTAAAGGTTTGTTCTGATCATTGCTTGTCTTTTGCTTATGATAGATGAAGTATTTGTCCAGTTGTCCATAAGTCAAAGTGTAACGCCCCTCCTTCCTGGAGCGTTACTAGTGGTAAATTCAGAGGAAATTTCGACAGAGTCTCCCCTAATTTACC
>JAYJMB010005037.1:0-12366 GCA_036873735.1 Pouteria campechiana | reverse complement strand
TAAGAGACTTGACTTTGTTTATTGAATTTAAAAAGAATACACATGAGCTAATTCCAAAGGAGATCAAAGAATGAAATCGTAGATTAAACTCAAGGTCATGAGAGACTTGGCCTTGTTTATTGAATTTACAAAAGACATATGGATTAATTCATAGGGATTAAGGAGATGGAAATTGTAGATTAAATTCAAGAGAATAAGAGACTTGACTTTGTTTATTGAATGAATTTAAAAAGAATACACGTGGGCTAATTCCAAAGGAGAACAAAGATTAAAACCATAGATTAAACTCAAGGTGATAAGAGACTTGGCCTTGTTTATTGAATTTACAAAAAACATATGGATTAATTCACAAGGATTAAGGAGATAGAAATCATAGATTAAAGTCAAGACGATAACAGACTTGACTTTGTTTATTGAATTTGCAAATGATACACATGGGTTAAATCAAAAAGTGAACAAAGATGTAGGGATGCAACTTGGGTTGGGTTGCCCATAACCAGCCAGACCAAACCCAACTTTTTTTGGGATTCGGGTTCACCTATTTCAAACATTGGGTTTCCAATTTGGGTTGAACCTAATCCGAATTCCAATTTAGGTCAATTTCAACTTGGGAGGAACCCAATCTGAAACTCGCTAGAATTGCATCTTATAAAACATGTAAACCCTAAAAAAATTTCACCTTTCACCCATTCCTTTCTTCCAACCTATCGCCGCATCTTCTAAGATAAGAGATCCTCTTCCCCTTCCACAGTTGGCCATTGCCATTGTCCATCTCCAAATCCCAAGCCAAATAATCATTATTGTCATTGTTGCTAAACAACCAAGGCTCTCTGCACCCCTAATACATTCCACCCATTCTTGTTGAAGAAGGACATCTTGTTGACGAAGAAGGACATCTTCCTCACATCTGGTGATTGTCTTTTTTTTCGGTGTCCAATCCCAACCCACACCACAATAAGAGCTAGAAATGGGAAAGGTGAAATTAATTTCCTCTCTTGACTGAAGAGACTCTGTTTCCAGCAACCTGAACCCACCCCATTTCCTCTATTGCTGGTGATCGAAACTAGGGGTGTAAATTGGGGCAGGTCAATCCAAACCTAAGTGTGACCACAGACCTGTGTGGTATCAGTTTAAGACAATATGCTTGGCTAACCGAGATAGGTTTGGTTAGAAAAACTAACCCAAAATGTTAAAGGGTCGAATATGGTCAGTTCGTAAAAAAAATCTACTTGACTAGACTCACATATAATAATAAACATTAAAAAATAAGATGCATCCCTAAAATACCATAATTCTATCTTCTTATTTGTTGCAACCTCACAATCCAACCTTACTACCACTGTTTTATATTGTTTTTTATTTTATGTTTTCATACCTATTTCACCAAGTTATGCCACTCATTTAGATGAGATAAATTAAAATAAATCTCAAAGTGTTATAGATTATGATCCATTGTAATGTATCTGTCCTACTTATTAAAGAACTCTTGCTTAATGTCTCAATAGTTGGATTGATGGTTAGTTTTGTAATAACCCATGATCTAAAAAATAAAGTATGTGCATTACTTACTATCAGTAGCCAACGGTTGTTGCTAAGTTAGGTAGGCATGCATTTTTTCAATGTAAGTGAGGCATGCATGTTGGGTGGGTGTTGTACAAGCTTTAATGCATGATTAAGCATCTCATTATATGGGTTAGCAAGAGATGAGAGAGCGAGAGAAAGAGAGGCAGTATTGTTGGAGAAGAAAAGAGAGAGGGAACATAAGCTTTATGAGACAGTGAGCGTGCCAAGGACAGAAGGAGAGAAGGGGAGAAGGGGAGACTTGTTTTTAAATTTTTTTATCATGCATTTCCAAACAAGTAAGTAGATAGTTGTACCCATACTTTACATATAATAATCATGTTGGATCAGATCACTGATTAAAAATTTATAAAGCATGTTGTAGTTGAGATGCATGTAATAGGCATGTGATGCAAATGTATTAGAGTAAATATTAAAATATTCATTTTTAGTTAATTGAAAATTAGTCTGATTAATATGTATGTTGTTCTTATGATCAGATCCATTGATTAAGTTTGGTTTTTGTGAATTTATGTATCATGTGATTTTTGTGAAATTTGGATGTGATATGAATGTTTAATTAATGAAATATGTTTTTGCCCATTTAAAAATAGAATGTTATCAAATTCTATATTTGATAGAATTTTTATTACATATAGGTTTTGAAATGAAGCCCTTATTGTGTGGAATATATCCTATGGGTCAAATTAATAAAATGTTATGTGTTTAAGGAGTTATTAATGATAAAAAAAGAAACAAATAAAAAATAAAAAGGGACATTATCACCATGTTCTTGTGCTCATGGTTTCAAAGATCTGATCTGTCAGATGCATTCAAAATAATGATATTACTCTAAGATATAGATTTGGGATTGAAATGACCTTATATTATTAGTTAAATTTGGTAAAATACAAAAAATGGAAAAATAATTAAATCTTAAAATTTTGGACCATAGATCACTTATAGACAACCCTAGATGATTAGAATGTTTCCTAAACACATTGGAAATTTAATTTTCAAGGCTTAGATGTTTGAAAATGGTTAAAAAATGGAAAAATAAAAATAAAAAATAAAAACACTTAGGACAAAATGTTCCTGGATGAGAGCATTGACAGTGTTGTTGCCCGAGAAGTTTTTGTGTCGGATCCAATTGAGCCGAGCTCCAACAGTGCCATGCTAGAGCCTAGCGAACCAGCCAGGCCCTAACCCAACCAGCCAACTTGGGCCAAAGCCCAAAGCTAGATGGAAGCCCAACCTAGGGGGGATTCTACTAGCGACATTTGGTTCCGGTTCCAACTACCCTATGGATAGCTAGAAACATATCTATATATATATATATATATTTGAACGATTTGATCTCTGATTTGGACGATCAAATAATTGATTTTGAGGTTTCAAGATTTTCTAGATCCAATGAAAGTATTAGATTGTCTAAAATATGACTATATCATAGGAAATTGAATGTTCAAGTTTGATTTGTTGATTTATAGATCCCATGATCTTTGATTTGGATGATTAGGTAATAAATATTGAGGTTTTTGAATATTTTGGTCTTAATAGATGGGTTAGATTATTCAAAAGGTGGCTAGATCATGTAAAGATGAATGGACAAATTTATTTATTGATTTATGGACCCCACGATGTCCGATTTGAATGATCAAGTAGTTAATCTTTAGATTTTTGGGTGCTCTAGATCTAATGAAATGGCCATATTATTTAAATAGTGGCCAGATCATAAGCTCTAAGTGGACAAAGGATGTGAATCCCTAGATGTGATAATGTGAACTACTAGACTAGTTAGAATATGATATGAGATGTTGATGATGATGACTAGATTATGAGATTTGAGTGGATAAATGTGATGATGAGATCCACTAAACCAATCGGGATATGACCTAAGGCATTAATTTGATGAGATGATGGTCAGATAAAGAAGTTTAAATGAGCAACATAAAAGAGATGAGATGTATTTCTCTAGATTGATGCCGTGGTTGGTCAAATCAGACAGTTTATGATATATTGTGGTGTGATTAGTATTTTTATCATATATGATAGTTATATCTATATTACTTACTAAGTTGCTATGACTCACCCTAATATTATTTACCTTTTTTTACAGAGAATGCTGCTCGTGGAGGACATTAGTCATGGCATAGAGGTAAATGTGACACAGTTTACTATAATAATAATTTTTAAAGAATAGTTATTGTATTTCACTTTTGAATTGAAGACTTATACTTGAATAAATTATAAGAATTATATTATAATTTTATTCTTGTGAGTTATTTTGATTCCCTTTCTTCTTATGTTTCATCTCTAGTGCGGTAGATATTGGGAAATTTACCCCTGGATTTGAGAATGATATTTAAGTATGTTATCCCTGGGGCTAGGGCATGATAAGTTTACTATTGTTCAGCCATCGATTTCAACGTATTTTAACTATAAAATATAATGTAACAGGACACATTTCCACTACTTCAATAAAGAATCAGACATTTGCTCTTATAAATAAGTACAAAAAGGAGGAACAAAAATAAAATAAAAAGATTGTTATTTTGGAATGAATAAAATAATTTTTATTTTTGTTAATATCCTTGATTAATTATACTTATTATGTTTAGAAAATTACATATTCATATTGTAAACCATAAGTGGTCCTATTATATCTTCATAAAAGGAGAATGCATTTAAAGACCTAAAAATAAAACATATTCTCTTATAGATAAATGTGTGTTATTTTTGGGATCGCCAAGCATGTTGCAATGACTTGATATTTAGGAGATTGCTGAAACCAATGGGCATATATGACAACACAGCTCTAGAATGGGTTGCTATATATAAGGTTAACCTAAAGAATAAGTATTTTAATCAAATTAGTTGATTTTGAATGGAATCAAGATCGGGTGATTTTTGTTATTTAAATTATAAGAAACCATAAAGACAGTAAGTTGTTTGTAACCCAATTGGTATATTCTGAAAGGACTCGGGATGTGGTGATTTCTATTATGTTTAAACCTTAAAGAGATTAGAAGAAAATAGGTAACTTAGGTTTAGTTTAGCTTTCTCATATTACTCATGAGAAGCTTATGAACAGTAGGCCAAGTAGACTGGGTTTGGCTCAACTCTCTCAATTACCTATGAGAAGCTTAGGAAGAATGCAACAAGGATGACTGGATTTAGCTCAGCTCTTTTAATTAACCATGAGAAGCTTCGGAAGAATGAGACCGGGATAACTAGATTTACCTCAAATCTCTTAATTATCCATGTGAAGCTTAGGAAAAATGGAACTAAGATGACTGAATTTAGCTCATTTAAAGTGGTTTTGCTAAGGTTTGACTTGGTGAGTTATCATTTAGTGAATTAGTGAGTCATGACTCAGTGACTCAGTCCTAGACTTAGGCTTTTAAGTGATTGTATGAATAACATTTGCTAAAGTTTGACTCAGTGAGTTATGACTTAGTGACTCAGTCCTAGACTTAGGCGTTCGAGTGATTGAATGCATAATATTTGCTAAGATTTAACTTGGTGAGTCATAACTAGTCACTCGGTGAGTTATGACTTAGTGACTAGGCCGTAAACTTAGGCTTTTTGAGTGATTGGATAAATAGTGCTTACTAAAGTTTGATTTAGTGAGTCATGAATCAGTGACTCAACCCTAAACTTAGGCTTTTGAGTGATTGAATAAATAATATTTGCTAAGTTTTGACTCAATGAATCATGACTTAATGACTCAGTCCTAAACTTAAGCTTTTCAGTGATTGAGTGATGTTTTCTAATATTCTATGAAAAATCAAAAGCGGACAATCTCTGCCATTTGCCTATAAGAGATCATAGAGTCAAGTTGTATAAATTAAGCCTAATTACACCTTAAATTAATTAAGCTTAATCATAATTAATACTAATAATAATGATTAGTACTAATGATAGTTTCTAATTAATTTAATATAGTGAGTGAAGTATATGTCATTACTTCCCTAATTTCATGGGTTATTTTAGAGCAATTGTACCATTTTTAGGATTTAATTAGTGTTTTAGTAGGTTTAAGTATCTAATTCAACATTATCCTATTGTTTATTAATCATATGAAACTCATAATTACCACAGTATGGGTGGGACCCATGTGTGTACCATGGTGGAGCTATGACAGAGAGCACTGAGGTACCAAGAAAATTACCAAGAGCCACTGGTGTTATGGGAGCCACTTGCGTCTTGAGGAATCCTCAAGCTCCTTTAGCCCAAAAAAGTCTCTCCTTTTTTGTCTTTACATCTCTCAAATGAGCAAATGAATGGGTATTTATAGGCTTGAGCATCTAAGGGTAATTTGGAAAATAGCTACTGTGGCACTTCCAGGGGTAATTTAGTAAGTTATTCATGTTACACCTTTTGAGGTAGTTTGGTAAATAGCTTTGTGACAACATTTGACTCTGTGACAATGCTTGAGCTCTGTGACAACATTTGGCTCTATGACACCATTTGAGCTCTATGACAATATTTGGCTTTGTGACAACATTTAGCTCTATGATAACGTTTGAGCTCTATGGTAATATTTGAGCTTTTTGGCAACATTTGAGCTTTGTATCAATGTTTTACTCTTTAGCAACATTTGAGCTCTGTGACAATGTTTGGCTCTGTGGCAACATTTGAACTCTATGACAACATTTAAACTTTGTGACAACATTTGAGGTCTGTGGCAACGTTTGACTCTATGACAACTTTTGAGTTCTGTGGCAACGTTTGGCTCTATGATAACTTTTGAGTTCTATGGCAACGTTTGACTTTGTGACAATGTTTGAGCAAAGTGACAACTTTTTGGATCTATGGCAGCATTTGAGTTCTGTGATAATTTTTAGCTCTGTGACGATGTTTGAGCTCTGTGACAACTTTTGGTTCTATGGTAATGTTTGAGCTCTATGATAATGTTGGAGCTCTGTGAATGTTTAGCTCCAAGACAATGTTTGACTCCGGTATCCAAGTGGGAATGGAATTTTTGTAAATTTTCCAAATCTACCATTTATATATACATTTTCCAATATAATTGGAAATACCATTTAAGGTTTCAAAACACTTAATTAATTATTTTTGGATTTTAGATGAAATCTTGGAATTCTAATTTTCTTTTCATTGAAAATATTTCATAGACTTTCTTTTCCATGAATAAATCTTGGGTGACCCCCATTAGTTGTGCCATCAAAGCATGTATTGATTTTCCATCATCCCAACAAATGCCTCTTAGTGATCATTCAACTCGGGTAAGCACTTCAATGAAGTGGGCATGGTGATGGTCATCGCTCCTGCGTCTTAGAAAATTAGGATGACATTAACCTTACCATGGAACTCGACTCTAGTGAAATCCAAATGAACAAAGAATTTGGCATTCTCCTTTGCCTAAGCTAGTACGGGATCCATCTATTATGCACGGGCTAGAGGGAGGTAGACTCATGCTGGTAACGGACTGTATGGGGTCCACCATTGGTAGATATGATAATTGGTTGCCTAGCCTTTTGCTAATTTGCTGGTTGATGGCTGGCATATAGAGCTTCACATTTTCACACAAGCTAGAGATATGAATAGTCCAAAGGCTGCGATTGGGCTGGCAAATAGGAAATTCAATCGCGTGTAAGCCTAGTACAGAAGAATGAACCTATGTATTCTAAAGTGGTCCAAGTGGGACGTGGGACGTCTAGTACATCCTAACACTTTTGTAAGCTAGAATAAAGCCTACAATCCATGGATTTTATGGAGGAAAAGCTTGAAACATATGGTTTTATGATGGAAGGGTCATGACCCATTTTGACAACAAAATTATTATTTTTATTCAATTCTCTCATCTTATTCCTTTGTGAAAAGCATTCTTTCTTTCGTTATCAGCACTATTAAGCAACTTGAGACTAGCATTGTAGAGCCTAAAACCACCCTTCCTCTTGACGTGGTAGAGACATTTGAGGACAATGCTTTTCACCATCAGTGTTGTGAATCTTTCTGTCAGGCTAAGGCAATTCAATCTCGGGGACAGTAACTGGATACATGACAAGAGTGTCGAATTGAAGATCGAATTCATACTCGAGGAGATTCAGATATAACAACACTTGCTCGTCCATCACGTGGCATCGGTATTCGTCTGCGATATACAAAACTAGTTGTTTATTAAGTCTAACCCCTTTACCAAGCTTGATTTTGATAATGAATGAGATTAAACAACTTAGTTTTGATAATGGGTAAATAAATAAGTGAAGAATTAAGCTACTAACTATTTAATCTCCAAGTGATGCAATAGTAATATATTAAAAAGGATTAAGGAAAGTATTTGTGAAGCTTAAAGTATATATCGCGTCTTCACAGAAATCATTTAGAAACATTCAGAAGTAAATGCTCAGAAGCATTTCAAAAATACAAACTCAGAAGCATTTCAGAAATTCATGTTTGAAAAAATTTCAAAAACAAATTATGATCTTCATAAATTTATCAGAAGCCTCTAAGAAATAATTAGAAGCTTAATTAGGTGCAATAAAAAAGCTATTAGAAGTGCCTAAAGAAGTAATGCAGAAGACATATTTACAAATAGATGCCTATTAGAAGAACTTATCAAAAACATTTCAAAAGATAAAACGTAAAAAATTACTTACTTCAGAAGTTTCTCGGAAGAACTCAAAAGCATGTCAGAAGCACATAAGTAAGAAACTCCCGTCACATAGAGGCAAGTAAGTTGTATAGAAGCATGCCAGAAGAAACTCAACACTACACAGAAGTGCATAGAAGATTATCAGAAGTTTCTTAGAACTAAATATAAGCAAGTGCAAAAAAATTTTTTGCAATAAGAAGTAGCTCAGACCTTTTTCACTCACATAGAAGGTCTGTAGAACTTCTGACCTTTGAGCGTGAGCATCACAGAAACAAAATTTACTTTTGTGTATGTAACTCAAAACTTTTGCAATTATTGACAAAGAAGTTCTGAATAAACTTTTTTCTGCACAGAAGCAATGCAGAAGCACTGTCCTATCGAATAGAAGCAACCCAGAATTAAATGAAGCAATATGCCTACACAGAAGATCTTCAAAAGCTACAGGTAAGCATTACAACACTATGTAGAGTCACAGCAGAAGAATTCTTGGATTGCCAAAAGTAATGCAGAAAATGATTTTTGCAATCAAAAGAAGTTTGTAAATATAGAAACTTATCAGAAATTTATCAGAAGCAAACTTTTGATGAGTTCAGAAAATGTTTTTGAATAAAAAATCTATCAAAAGCACTCTCAAAATCTTCAGAAGTAAAATAGAGGAAAGTTAAAGGTATCTAGAATTTCATCAGAAGCTTATCAAAAGCGTTGAGAATACTATGAAAAATCTACTTATTACAAAAGTTTTGCAGAATCACTTCAGATTCCATTCCTCGGGAGATAGAATATGATGGTTAGTACAATGAAAACTAGCGCCTGTATCTACCAGGGCTATCTTGCTTTTGTTATTGATCATGACTTTGATTTTTATGGCAATAGATATATCTACTAATACCTGTAGACTCTTTACCTTCGGCTGTGATTTGAAAGCAATCATCATCCCTTGAGGCTCGTCTTCATAGATTGGAACATCGATCTTCTGCCATCCTACTATCCTTCTTGATTCTGAGGATGAGCTGTCTATTGATCTTTTACTAGGTTTTCCCTGTTCCATTTTTTTTTCTTCAACCTTTGTTATTTTTAAAGGTTTGGGAATGTTGGGTTCATTTATGACCAATCTATTTCCTTCTTGTTTAATTTGAGAGGATTCCAACATTTTTTGATTTTCCTCCTGATCCTTGAATACCCAATTCCTAGGCCAAGTAAGCCTTTTGGGATTGACTATTATTGGAGTCATACATTTTATCAAGTCTCCTGACTCAAACAATTTTATATACATTTGTTCGTTTTTGTCTCTTGGTCTATGTGTATTATAAAATCGAACAAATGCCCTACTTCAAATTCTTATCACTCTCCTTTTGTCTGGGTAGCCATGTTTATCTCAATCATTAGTATAAATTCTTAAGCTTAGAGTTTTTGTTATATGCACATCCTTGAGATCTATACTTAATCTGGACTAAACTTTAAACTAAACTGATCCTTTAAATAAGTTTACTCTTGCCCCTCCTAATATGGACATTTCAAATTGTCCTGTAGTACTGGCATCTACTACAGCAGCTAATATTGGGAGATCTAATTTTTCTCTTTCTAAAGAAGAGATTCCCAATTGAACTAAGTCATACTAAACAAAATGTTTCTTTCTTTTTATGGCTTCCTGAATTTGATTCATTTTAACTAATGAAATAAAAAATTGTCCATTGTTAGTGGCTTACAATTTAGCGATTGTTTCTATTTCAAAAATGTGAACCGCTTCTTGGTAAGGAATTCATGTTTTATTGTAAACATCTGAAATATTTATAGAGGGCATTTTTCATTCATAGTAGTCTCTTGAAGAGGAAGTTAGCTCCGTGTTTGACTCATATAGTTCATGAATGCCTTCTATATTTTCTTCTTTTAATGCTACCAAGTCTATAGCATCCGATTCCTTACACATCATCATCATGAATAATCCTATATCATGAAATTTTTGTCATACTTGACTTTTATAATCTTCATCAAATTCAGATTCTGTATCTATTTCTGAAGATAAATCTTTCGAATACTCTGATTTGATTTCAAAGATTTCCTCATCATCCGAGTCAATCTTTTCACCCCATATTGGTTCGAATTCTAATTTTTCATGGGTGTATAACAATACTTTTACAGTAGGTTACCTTGTTTTCTTCTCTGGGTATGTTGTTGGGTTATGACCTGTTTTACCCCATAACCAGCAACATTTGTATTAAGACAAAGGTTTACCTTTAGAACACTTCGGATCTCTGCCATATCTATTTTTAAAAACTTGGCTTCTTTTTTCGAAGCTTCTAAGTGGTCGAATAAATCTGTCTCCTAGCTTTGTTTTTCCCTTTCTTGGATCCACAATGGCATGATGATATCTCTTCCATCTTTTGCCCTTGGTAGATGGTCAGGAACAAGATCCTCCTTTAAATAAGGCTTGTTTATTTATTGGCTCTTGTTTGATTGGTTTACAGCCATACCTTACGACTACCAATTCAAACTTATCGTAGCATTCTTCTAAAATTATCAGTATCTTGCTTATATCCTTGGAAAGTTTTCTTTTCATGCAGTATAATTTGATACAATGTCTTATTGCTTCCGCTCTAGAATCTAACATATCTACTATATCGGGGTTGGATAGCATAAGTTGTTCCAAAGCTCTTTGGGTAACTACCCCCATTTACCTTGGAGTTTATCCTAAAACATGCTCAATGTGTATTTCTGGTTTTCAAAGGTTAGCTGGTAATATTTTTTTTGAATTCACAGAAATATTCCTCGTATTGACAAATATCACAAATCTGCAGTTTTACTAAAGCTACTCTTGCTTTCTACCTTTATAATCTTCTCTGGGGCTCTGAATTGCTTCTACCTCGCATAGCTCTTCTTCATGGTCTTCTTCCATGGGAATGCGATAAGGCCTTAGCTGTTCAAGGTAGCCTCCTTTGTGAAAGTTATCGAGTTATTCACAAGACTCTGGCATTCCAACTTCACTCTAGCACCTGCAACACAATGATTTAAATATATATATATACATGTACATGAGAAAGAAAATCACTATTTATTTTTGGACCATCTCAAATCATGTGGAATTGCAGTTGAAAGATAGTGTGTGAGAATTGAGACTTTTGAAAACAAGGAAGAAATGGTGTTAGCAAGGTTTAGAACAATGTAATTAGTCAAGAAGTGAAAATAGACAAAATATCTATGCTTAAAGAAACATGTGTATTATGTTGTGAAGAAATAAAGTTATTAAGGATAAAATAAATGTCTCCTTAAATAACAATTAAGGATTTTGAAATTTTGAATATTAACAATTTTGGAAAGAAATAGAATTGATTGCAAAGAAAATTACTTTCTATGGTTTGACACTTTCACTCAATGTAGTTTTCAGACCATTAAAGCATAATGCTGCATTTAGATAACATGCGAAAAAGTTGGGGGATGCATAAATTTTCTTTTTTATTTGATGTAATCCTTTTCTAAATCTTAAACGGAAATCTTTGAGATGATTAGAAGTATGGAAGCATATATTCTATTTGTTTGCCATCAATCATGACGGAGACCTCGCACACCAATTCCAGAAAACCTACGGTCATGATTCGAAGAGAGGCTCATCTCTCGCAATAATGCAAAGGACATGTTTTCAACTTGGGTCGGGTTGGACTCAGTCGAGCTCCTTTCAATTTACTCTTACTTTTAAAGGCTTCAATTCAAATCTAACTCTAATTTGATTTCTAAATTTAAATTCCAATCCCATTAGATTTGCGTTCATGAAGCAAATTAAAATCTTGTAAGTTTGTATTTCTTGTGACCCGTTCAAATTTTTCATAAAGGTGATTTAAAAAATAATAAAAGATATAAATATCAATATAATTTCTATCGCAAAGACATCTCATTGCCATTCTGATCGTTATCAATTGCAATAATATTTGCATATCCTAATTTCATTATTTTTATGGTAAGTCTAAAATAAAAAAGATAAATATCTAGGGACGATCCAAGGCCTTAAATTTTATGAGTTAATCCCATTTTAATTTATAAGGAAATCTTACGTGGAGGATAAGGTGAACTCGGTACAGTGAATAAAAAATATGTACACGATAATTGAGACATCCGAACTAATGGATCACGTAGAGTACATGTACGGCAATGAACGCATGGGATATTCAAACTGGTTTATCTCAAGATTCCATGTC
>JAYJMB010005036.1:0-12369 GCA_036873735.1 Pouteria campechiana | reverse complement strand
TGCAGAATTAAGAAGTAAGATTACCCTTTTTCTCAAATAGATTAGGAAGCATTCCATGAGGCATGGGAGAGATTTAAGACATTATTGATTCAATTCCCTCAACATCAATATCCTCTTGAATTGCATTAATCAATTTTTCTATGATGGACTGATACAACCATGCCAAGCCATGGTTGACAATGCTGCAAGTGAAGTTATGGGAGAAAAGAACCCTAAAGAGACATATCATCTATATAAGATGCTTGGAGCAAACTCCCAACAAAAGTGTGTCAGAGGTAGGTCTAGAGGAATTTATGAAATCAATGCTAGAACTGATCTTTCTATGCAGATGTTAGAGATGGCGAAACAGATGAAGGTAGTGTGTGCTCTATGATAATGAACTTGAAATAACCTATCCCTACAGAGGTATATTCTATTTGTGGTATTTCAAGTCACTCACATAATGTTTGCCCTTCCAATGAAAACTTTGCAGGTGTTTCAGAGCAAGCAAATGCAATGAATTTTTATAACCAACTATCATAAAATGATCCTAATTCAAATACTTATAATCCTCGCTGGAGAAATCATCTAAACTTTTCATGAAACAATAATCACTACCAAAACCATGTAGGAACATCATTTCAACCTAAGAAACCCACCCTTGAAGAGACAGTTCAAACTTTTGTCCAAATAAGTGAAGCAAGATTTCAGAATGGGGAGGTGTCAATAAAGAAGATAGAAACATAGTTGGGGTAGATTGCAGAAGTTGTATAGCGTCACACACCTGAAAAGTTGCCAAGTCAGCCGGAGCAAACAAAAGTAGTCAAAACATTAAGAAGTGAAAAGGTAATTGATAATAAAGTTGGTGAAAAAATTGATTAATCTAATGCTTCTATAAGAACAAACAAAAGGAAGAAAAAGATAGATAAGGAAGTGCGTTCAAGGAAATTTGTGTTTCCAATAGTTAACCCTCTAGTCAACTACAAGCCACCACCACCTTTTGATCCACTAGTGCCTTTTCCAGGAAGAAGTAGAGTAAGTTGGACAAGTCATTTTCTAATATTTATGACATCCTCTCTAAAGTCAGTGTTAATTTACCTTGCTTGAAATGATTAAAAACATGCCTGCTTATGCTAAGTTTTTGAAGGAACTAACCTCAAGGAAGAGTAAGTATGAGCCTCTTGAAAAGGTGATAGTTTCAGAAGAAGCCAGTGTAGTTCTGCAGACAAATCTTCCTCCAAAATTAAAAGATCCAGGTAGTTTTAATATCGCAATCACTGTTGGAGGAAGGAATAACTTAAAGGCTATGTTGGATTTAGAAATAAGTATCAATTTGATGCCTTATTCTGTTTACTTAAAGCTTGGTTTAGGAGATTTGAAACCTACTACAATGTCTCTATAGCTTATAGACAGATCAATGAAATATCTTAGAGGCATTATAGAAGATGTTTTGGTACAGATTGACAAATTTATTATTCCTATAGATTTTGTGCTTGACATGGAGAGACGAGTGACTCCAGAGAGAGAGGTGCCCATTATTCTAAGGTGTCCATTCATGGCAACAACTAGTATGATCATTGATGTTCAAAATGGGAAGCTAAAAATGATTATTTTGGATGAGATTGTAGAATTTTTTGTTTACAATTCTCTTTCATTGCCTTCAGATTCTACTGATCCTAGTGGCTATTTTCAAATTGATGATTTGGACTCACTTGTATCATCTACTTTTGTACAGCAGGAAACAGAAGACAAATTGGTCTTGGTGCTTACAAGTGAACAATTCATTGAGAAGGATAAAGAAATGAAAGAGTTGAAAGAAGTTTTGGATAGTGTGGAGGAAGTCAGAGAAGATAAAGTCACAAAGGAGGTGTTGACACATTTGAATTCCAATTTAACACCATCAATTGTCACACCACCAAAACTAAAATTGAAGCAACTACCATAGAACTTAAAGTATGTATTTCTTGATGAAAATGATACTTTTCTAGTTATAATTGCCATTAACTATCTGCCGATGAAGAGAACAAGTTGTTGAATGTCTTGAGAGAGCATAAGAAGGCTATAGGTTAGACATTAATTGATATCAAAGGAATTAGTCCCATTATGTGCATGCATAAGATTTTGTTGGAAGATGATGATAAGCCTTTTAGTGAGGCTTAGAGAAAACTTAATATACACATGGAGGAAGCTGATATAAATGAAGTGGTTAAGTTGTTGAATGCAAGTATTATCTACCCAATTTCTAACAGTAAATGGGTAAGTCTAGATCATGTGGTACTAAAGAAATTTGGTATTTCTATTGTTAAAAATGATAATAATGAGTTGGTGTCAATGAAAATGACTACAAGATGGCAGATATGCATAGATTATAGAAAACTCAATGTGACCACAAGAAAGGATCATTTTCTTCTCCCTTTCATTGATTAGATGCTTGAACGATTGGTAGGTTATGCTACCACTATTTTCAGGATAGTTTTTCAGGTGACAATCAGGTTTCCATTGCTTCAGAACACCAAGAAAAGATAACCTTCACCTGCCCGTTTGAAAATTTTGCTTATTGGAGAATGCCTTTTTGCTTGTGCAATGCCCCTGCAACCTTTCAAATGTCTACTTTTTCTGATATAATTCAAAGGTTTATTGAGGTATTCATAGATAATGTTTCTGTTTATGGTGATTTATTCAATGATTGCCTTGATAACTTGAAATTGGTGCTGAAAAGGTACATTGAAATGAATTTAACTTTAAGTTAGGAGAAGTGTCATTTCTTAGTTAAGCAAGGAATAATTATGCTGGGGCATGTTTTTTCAAGTAGAGGCATTGAAGTTGACAAGGCAAAGGTTGATGTGATTGCTAAATAGCCTCCTACCACTTAGTCAAGGGAGTAAGGAGTTTTCTCGGTCATGTAGGTTTTTATAGACGGTTCATAAAGGACTTTTCAAAAATTTTTAGACCATTGTGTAACCTACTAGCTAGAGATGTGACTTTTTGCTTTGATGATGAGTGCCTTATTGCTTTTAATACCTTGAAAGAAAAACTAACTTCTGCTCCAATTTTAGTAGCTCCTGATTGTTCATTCCTTTTGAGCTTATGTGTGATGTATCTAACTTTATTGTTGGTGTTGTCTTAGGACAAAGAATAGACAAATTACTTCACGTGATTCATTATGCAAGTAAAACTTTAAATAAAGCACAATTGAATTATTCCACGACTAAAAAAGAATTGCTTGCAATTATGTTTACGTTGGAAGAGTTCTACTCATATCTGATTGGTTCTAAAATTATTTATTATGATTATGCTGCATTGAAATATTTGTTGATTAAGAAAGATGCCAAGCTAGGTTGATTAGGTGGATCATATTACTATAAGAATTTGACCTGACAATCAAGGATAATAAAGGCAGGGAAAATGTTGTAGCTGATCATCTATCTAAATTAGTGGAAGGGACTGATTTTGAGTAGGAGAAAGATAAAGAGATTTTTCCTGATGAGTTACTATTTTCTATAAAGGAAAGTGAACTATTTTCTATAAAGGAAAGTGAATCAATGAGATTTTTCCTGATGAGTTACTATTTTCTATAAAGGAAAGTGAACATTGGTATGCTAACATAGTTAACTATTTGGTCAAGGGAGTTTTTATTTTCTATAAAGGAAAGTGAACATTGGTATGCTAACATAGTTAACAATTTGGTCAAGGGAGTTTTTAATCCTATGTTGAATTAGTAGCAAAGGTAGAGGTTGCTTTCTATAATAAAACATTACTTTTGGGATGATTTAGTTCTTTTCAAACTTTGTTCGGATCAGAACATTAGGCACTTTTTGTACTTGAGGATGAACACCAAAGCATTTTGAGACATTGTCACATATTCAGCTGTGAAGGGCACTTTGGAGAAAAGAAGACAGTTCTCAAGGTTTTCTAATCTGGTTTTTACTAACCAACTATTTTCAGGGATGCTCATGCCTTTTGTACAAAATATGATAGATGCTAGAGAACAGAAAATATTAGTAAAAGAGATGAAATGTAGTGATAATCTTGTGGTTGAATTATTTGATGTATGGGGCATTGATTTCATGGGGCCGTTCCTATCATCCAATGGGAATATGTATATTCTACTTGCTATTGTTTATGTGTATAAGCGAATTAAGGCAATGACTACTAAAACTAATGTTGATAATGTTGTGCTATATTTTTTAAAAGATAGGATTTTTTGCAAGTTTGGTACTCTAAGAGCAATCATTAGTGATAGAGGAACTCATTTTTACAATAAGTTATTTGCAGCTTTGTTGAAAAAGTAACATTACTCATCGAGTTGCAACACCTTATCATCTACGAACTTCTTTACAAGTTGAAGTAAGTAACAGACAGATCAAAGAAATTTTGGAGAGGACAGTGAACACCTTGAGGAAAGATTGGGCAATGCAGTTAAATGATGTACTTTGGGCATATAAGACTATATTCAAAACCCTAATAGGAATGAGTCCTTACAGACTTGTCTTTGGAAAAACATGTCATCTACCTATGGAGTTGGAGCACAGAGCATATTGGTAATCAAGAAATTGAACTTTGATTTACAAAAAGGAGGTGAAGAGAGAAAGCTTCAGTTGAATGAACTAGAGGAGTTGAAAGATGAAACTTATGTGAATGCAAAGATTTACAAGGAGCGAACAAAGAGATATCATAATCAAATCATTCACAAAAGATGCATAGAATCTAGAATGAAAGTTTTGTTTTATAACTCATGTTTTCATTTATTTCCAGGGAAATTGCAATCTAGATGGGTTTGACCATTCTTAGTCACTCAAGAGTTCTCATGTGAAGCTGTGGAGTTGAAGAATCTAAGGACTCGGAACAGTTTCAAAGTTAATGGTCATGAAGTAAAGAGATTTGCCGGAGATGTCATGCTAATGCAATTGAATAAAGATGTTGGATTTTAGAATACATGAAGAAAGAGTTCGTCTTGCACATACACTAAATAAGGCGCTTTTTGGGAGGCAACCCAAGTTTTTCTAAACTTTTCTTATTTTTTTAGCAATTAGATTAGTTGTTTTGTTTATTTTCTTTCATGTTAAGGTCAATTTATTTTAATCTCTAGTGTACTGTGTGTTTTGCAGAAGAAGAAATCTGATTTCGTTGAGCACATAGAAGTTTCAAGAGATTGCAAATGATGTTTCAAGTGTTCGAATTGGAAAAAATGTTCAAATGATGATAAATCAATTGCAAAAAAAGAGGATGAGACTTCATTTAGGGAAGCCCTTGAACTTAAACTTCTTTTACATTAAGGACAATGTTTGGTTTAAGTTTGAGATTATTTTGGTATTTACATTTACAGGATTTATATTCAGATTTCATATTTGCATTTAGTTTAGTTTTGGACAATATTTTTTTTGAATTTAGGTGTATATTTTAATGAGCTACACTTTCTAAAGACTTAGCCAAAGAAATCCTAGAGCAACTATGCTACAATGCTGAAATTGAATAGGATGAATTCTCTCTTAATGATCAGTAATATATGCTAAGTTTTTTATTACCGCTATACATGATTTAGAAGCAAGCATAGATGCTACCTTATTTTTCAATGATTCTTTTGATAAGTCTTTCTTTTTCATGATCAATGAAATTTTTTGAGCGCATTATGTTATGATCATGCGAAGTGTACATGGATTAGTTGTTGGTGTTGTGAATTTAGTGATTTATATTGGTTAACATAAGCATGCTAGAACTTATTTGATTATTCTTCAAGGTGAAATCTTAGATAACATATTTACTTAGAAGTGATTTAGATATTCTCTGATTAGTTTGAGCCTTTCAAGCCAACCTACTACATTCACTGTCACTAATGTTTCTTTGAACCTTAATGAAAGAATGGCATATGTAATGCATGTGAAAGACTACCATTTGATTTTGTTTCTTTAGCCTCATTATCTAGACCCTTTTAGCCTGAAAAACCATGCTTGACCTATAAGAGATATATATTCTATGCATATGGTGTTTAGAGAGGTACGAGTGAAGCAAAAGAAGTTAAGTGTAAGAGAATTTAAAAGACTGCCACAAAGAAGAAGAAAAGGGACAAAAGAAAAGGATTAAGTAAGGAATCATCTTTTAGTTAGGGGGACCACTTCTTTATGGACTAAAAAGAAGACAAGTTTGAGGTGTGGTAGTAATATAGCCCATAATTGGGGGGATCATATTCTAATGAACTAGATAGAAAATAAGTTTTGGGTGTGATAGTAATAGAGCCTATAAAATAAATAGATTCCCAAACAAAAAGTTAAGATAGTGAACTTTCATGTGCAAATTTATTTATGATCTCTTCTTACTTTATGAGTCCTTCTTTTCTTTGTTAACCAAATCCAAGGCCCCAATACAAGCTTAATAAAGACCTATTAATCCAAGTGAATAGAGTTATCTACACTAGTAGAGAGGGATTATGAAAAGCAGGCTTATAGGGTATTTTGTGAAGATGATTGAAATCATTGGTTTGAACATTGTTGACTGAAAAGCTTTCATGCAGCATGAGATTGACACAACACACACATACACTTTCACTTCATGAAAGGATTGATGAAGAATGAGTTTCATGAGATTACTTGGCAAGTATCTTGAATGATTTCTAAGTTATGTGCACATGTGTAATCTGTTTGGCATGTTATAGATTGATTGGGAGAAATTTTCCTACGTGATTCATGAGTTTAGATTGCTAATTTGCATGAGGACGATCAAAAGCTAAGTTTGGAGGTATTTGATGAGCTTATAATATACCATATTTAATGCCTAAATTTACATATGTATAAATTTAGTGGTTTATAACCACAATCTAGTAAATCAACACTAAACTTGGTTATTACTTGATAGGTGAATTTTATGTTGATTTATTATATTTATTTGCAGATAAAAGTGAAAAGACAGGTTGAAGAAGATGAGCATTATGGCATTTCAATCAGATGTTGCAGTGTTTGAAATGACGTTGAGTAATTAGCAAACAGAGATTTGTATCTCCTGACATCAGAATAGCAAATGCATGCGTTACTTGGGGTAGTCAGAGAGTTCAATGCTGTGACAGTACAGTGAATATTAATTTCTATTCATGTTTAGCGTCAGAATCTCGGTTAGAAGTTTTGATCTCAGAGGTGAAGTGAACTTTTGACTGAAGTGGATCCCTTCCACCAATCTAAAGAGTAATGATTAATCTTCAGAACTTTGCACTTCTCAAGTGAATATTAATGTCAGAATCTCTTAAGCAGCGAAGTGAAGCTTCCCTAAAACTTTTGAAGTAGTGAAGTATTCATCTCAAAAGTGCAAATCTATGAGCCATAAAATATTAATGTTAGAACTTCTGAAGAAATGAATTATCAATCTCAGAATTTTAGAACTGTCAAAAGTGCATTGGGATTCTGATGTGGTTCAAAATCTTGATCTTCAAAATTTCTGACTAGCTTTTGGGATGGTGACCAGTTTAGTGTGATTCTGATAGGGATTTTGAGCAGTTCGGTCAGAAAACATTTGAGGAATTATAATCTTTAGAATTTTTTGAAGCAGCTTAACCTTCAAAAGTGTGTTAGAAGTTCTGAAGATATTCTGACTGGTTCAAAAGCTCAAAAGTGCAACCAAGGTAGTTCTAAATTGGTTTTGAAGTTCTCAAAATTACAATAGAACTTCTAAAGGGGTCAAAATAACTTAAGAAGTATGACAAAAGTTCTCAAAAGTGCAATATAATTTTTGAATGGGTTCAAAATAACTTTAGAAGTGCGATAGAGCGATAGAATTCTGAAAGGGTTCAAATGCTTGATCTTCAGAAATTTTGAAGCTTCTTTAGAACTTCTCAAGTAATTAAATTTCAATCTTCAGCAATTCTGAAGCAACTTAAGAAGAAAGAATTTTTAAAGCTCAGAAGGATTTTTCAGCAACAATTTTTAGAAGTTTGAAGATTTCAGAGTCATTTAGAGGGCCAAAATTGCAAAAATAAAAGTTGTACAGCACTTGTCGGTTTTAGAAGTTGCAAATTGGTTTTAAGTGCATAAATTGGGTTTTTTTAGAAGCTAATTCCATGCCACAGAGGCTGCCAAATTTTAGAGTCTGAGACATGTGGATTATGAAGTTATTATTGGAAGCTAATTTTTAGGTGCATGTGTTGCAAACCTATGATTTGCAACAACTCATTTATTTTGATAACTTTTATGTTTTATGCATTGCAATACTTTGGAAGCTCTATTTTCATGGGAAAATACAAGTTATTATTGGGAAAAGATCTCCATGCATTATTTAAAGGCACTGAGGAATAAAGTTGGACATAGTGTTGTATGTGAGAAGCAAGGGAGAGAAAGAAGGATTCCAAATACTGTAACATGCATATTTTGAAGAGTTTTCTTTTTTCATTTTAGCATGAACTAAACTCATTTTTTTGTAATATGTACATGAATTTATTAAGTGTGAAGAGAATGCTTATGAAATTTAAGGTAAATGATGACTAAGTGATATTATTATTAATTATTTGAGGGGGACTAATTATGTGTTTTAATGTCATAATTATGTGAAAAAGTTATGGCTAAATACATAAGAAAAAGGAAGGGAAAAAATGAAGAAAATGCAAGAAAAATATCAAGGAAAAAGGGGCAGCTGGTCGAGCACCATGATGCCCAAAGGAAGGTTGTGGTGCCCATTGCAAATGTAGCTATAGTGGCATCCAGCGGGTTAGGTGCTGCAACACCGGTGAGGCAGTGGCATGACGAAGATCCAAAAGCCACACTATTTATGTGCTCCATGTTCCTTTTTCTCCTTCCATTCGTGTCCTGTGTTTGCCCCTCATGCCCTAGCAGATACCAAAGCCCTTCACACCTATTTTTCTTCCCATTTTCACTAGGAAACAATCTTGCGTAGGCGTGAAATCAACCATCCATGCACCTAAAGCCCAAATCTCATCTCATTGGATAGTGGAGCAAGAAGGAATAGTCATTTTGCTGCAATTCATGGATCCCCAAAGATTAGAGGTTGGATTTTGTTTTGGGGTGGATGCTACACATGGATTTGATAGTAACTTCCCTTTTCCCCAATTAATTTTGTGATTCTATTTTGCTAGGGTTTTTCTATTGTTCATGAATAGTAATTTAGGGATGTAATTGCATGATTTATGTGTGGAATTCATAGGTAAACTGATTAAAATGATAATGTCAACGTTTTGGGAAGGACTTGACATGAGAAAAATGATGTAGGTTGCTGTCCAGTTTGTGGACAACAACATTGTTGGAATGGTGGGTTGGGTTGTGCCTGAATGATAATATGGATTCCAATTTGATTAATTTCTAGGCTTAATTGATTTATTTAAGAGGGTGTTATGATGTTATTTTGTTAAATATGGAATATATGTAGTTGAGAATGCATAAAAATGTAATAAGTGGTGCTAAAATTGGTAATACAATTAAGGCACATGTGATGTGTGATGAAATGTCTCAATGAGCAGTGAAAGCATTGAATTAAGAATTAAATTAGCTTGTTCAGAAGATTAAATAAGTACTAAGGATGTTGCATGATAACTGTACATTGTTGGAAACAAAATTCCTTTGAAACACCTTGCTAAAATGTTATGGATTAGTTCATGCACCTTAGATGTTTGATGATATACTTCACTTAGAAACAAGATGTGTCTATATAATCTATGGCAATTGTAAGTTGCCATTAAAAGTTAAGTTTAATTGACATGAATTGATGAGTGAAATAATATTTAAGAAGGTTAATGAATCCTAAATAGGGTATTTGTAATAACTGGGGTGGTAATTTTTAGGTAAAACTTTTTATACATGATTATAAGCATAGAAGTTCTGAGGACACTACTCAGAATTTCTAAATCCTGACAATATGCAAAAGTCGTTACCAAACCCTAACTAATTTAAAAACAATTCTAAGGGTATATATATATAGAAGATTAAGACAACACTAAAAAAATAATAGAGATTACACTAAAAATCATCTTTGATTCAAGCAAGAGCATTCCACCTTTCCATCATTCAACTTCAGCTACTACGACACTGCCAAAGCATTCAGAATCTTCAAAATCAGATTTGCGTCAACTCCAAAAGGAGTTTGAATCTGATTTCATTGCTTACTTTATTCTTTCAATTTAGCTTTAATTTTCGTACATGTTTGCCTAAGTAAGAAGCATTATTTTTGTACATTCCATTTGAAAAACAACGAGTTAGTTGGTAAGCTTTGTGAAACCAATAGTTTGTAAAAGTTTCTAGTTAGCTTTGAAAAACTAGTAAGTTAGTTGGTAAGCTTGGAAATTAATATGTATATTAGTTGGTAAACTTGAAAACCAACTTGTAAAAGTTTCTGGTGAACTTGGAAAATCAGTAAGTTGTTGGTGAACTTACAAAACCAACAAGTGTTATAGTGGAACCTGAGCTCACTAAAGGAGACAGACTCAGAGAAGTGGAGTAGGAACCCAAGGACTTAAACACTAACAAAATATTGTGTGTATGTGCTATAAATTATTCTCTCTTTTATTTTAAGAGATCACTAAATTATTCACTTGGTGAACTTAAGTTATTGGCCAAAATTTTCAAAAGTTGCCCCCCCCCCCGCCCTTCTCTTGAGCTATCATCTAGTTAGGGACCAACATTCCATTCACCACTACCTCTATCTTACAGGGAACTACGGAAATACTCTTTCTAAAATCACATGACTTAAGAAAATTATACTATTCATCCAAAAATCACATACAATTCCTCTTCTATTAATTTCCATAATGTCATCCTAGAGTGGGTGTTCATGCTCCTTTCTGCTCTTAGAGTGTACCACGATGGCATCTCCCAAAATATTCATGCAATCATATTATATCAAAAGCAACTTGCCATACTATATACGAAATCATGGAAGCATCCCATTCCATAGTACAAGCATTCATTCAATTATCATATAAAGAATTTTAGGATGCTTATAATTCCAACCAAATCACACTCTCACACATATATAATTGGGATAGTCTCTCTATCCCTAGCAATGAATTTATCCAACATAAAAACCTTGGGTATTCTTTATCCCCCTCACATACACATCCATACACAAGAATAAACAATATCATACATAAAGGCATGAGATACTTTTTATCCCCAGTAATCACACGTTCATATCATAAAAGAAATATGAATCATAGTCAGCAAAGGAAAATGACATCAAGTTTACCTTTCCTTTCTATTCGCCCACAACTAAGTCTACATTCTGAGCTACACGAACCACTGGTTGTACCTCAAAACCCTACTGTCATCCTCCTCAGAGGAAAGACCATAATGTATAACACAATCAACTGAAATAAAGTTATTGGTCACACCCGTATCAACCATGGTACATACCTCGTGTCCATTGAGCTTAACCATTACATATAATAGCCCGCTCTTCTTCGACGCATTCACTTGAGTCATCACGTTCACCAGACGTAATGCACCCATCTGGGATACCTCCTCCTCCTCCTCAGTAACAATCGAAGCCAACGACTTCTTTGAAGGACAATCCCTCGCCCTATGACCACCATTGCAAATGAAACAACCAGAGTTAGGACCTTTGTACTTGGTTGTACCTGCTTGCCCTGTTGGTCCTCCTTTGCCTTTTCATTGTCTTTCAAAAGAGCTTGCTTCCTACTATAGCCATTTGACCCAGTATTATAATCCACAAGACTGTCTGTTGTCACTACTACAGATGCAAGGTCTTTCACCCCTTGTCGTCGAAGTTTTGTTTATGTCCATGACTGTAAACTAGCCATAAAATTGAAGAGTCTGCCATTCTTAGACATGTTCTTCATGCCTTCACATACTCACGCACTGAACCCTTGTGCTTGAGCTTCCGTAGCGATTCCCAAGCTAACCATGCCACGTTGCAAGGAAGAAACTACTCTCTCAGATCTTAAATCCTCCTTCATTTGTGCCCATGTCATGACCTTGGGTCGAGTTGCATCTTCAACTCGGTTTTTCCACCAAAGTTTTGCATCCCCACATAAAAACATGCAAGCTATAGTGACTTGTTCGGCATTGTGGATATGAGTAGGCCAAAAATACTGCTCCATATCCTAAAGGAAGTTTTCCAAATCTTTAGCACTTCTAGACCCACCAAAAGAACTAGGATGAGGTACCTTATGTGTTCTTTCTCACCGCTTCCTAAGATGTGTAGACCATCTTGAGAACTACTACCACTGTAGACAAATCCTTCATGAACTTCTGAAGTTCAACCATCTCGGTCTCCCTAGACTTCTCAACTGAGTCTAGCCTTGCATCTAGAGCCCCCAACTCCACCTCATGATCCATTGAAGCCTGGACGTTGACGCTTCTGCTATCGCAAGCAACGTAGCAACTTGCTCTTCAAGTTGTGCTACCCTTTCTTTCAATTGTTCCATTGCACTGCCTCCTACCA
>JAYJMB010005035.1:0-12369 GCA_036873735.1 Pouteria campechiana | reverse complement strand
ATGATTATATAATCATAACATAATTTCAACGGTGAAAACACCCATTTTCACATTTTTCTCTAATGTGGCCCACCTGATTTTCTAACTTAAATGATTTTTAATATAAAAATATATGTCATATTATAAACTACTTGGACGAGTATGATGATTCAAATGGAAAACGTGTGGCCCACTTTTCAACGTGGTTACATAGTAACTGTGTAACCGTGGTTACGGAGAATCCTTTTTCCCACTGGGCAACTAATCTATTAAGTTTTATTTCAAAATAAAATTATAAGATTAAAATCTTAAAGGATGGGCATGGGATAACCCAATCTCATTAATTTCCCTCTCTCCAACCACTTCTTCCTTTCACCTCTTGGAAAATCTAATTGGTGTCATCAGTTAATCTGCTTTTGAAGTTTCATGGTCCCAACGTAATTAGGTAAAAGCATGCAAGGCTATCTTCAACTCTAATAATCAACCGGTGACTCGACCCAATTTCTTGGAGATAAGAGTTTGATTAAGGTTGATACTTTGGAAAATGAATTGAGTTTGGGTCATAATTAATGGTTTTAAAAAATAATTTAAGCACAGGGTTGACTCCAACCCGGAGAAATCGGGATCACGTGAACCACCTGCGCCCTTTAACCAGATCGAATTCCAAGGAGAAAACACTGCGACAACTAACACAGAAGCCATGTACAGCTCATTTCTCCGCCCAGGGCAAACTTAAAACAAAAGGAATCAAGGAAGAAGAAGAGGAAGACAGGTTGAGCTGGTGGGAGACGGCGATGCCACAGCTGAAATCAGGAAGCAGCGGCTCGCCATGGCTAGGCCTGGCAGCTGGTGTGTGGGTCCAGATAGCGGCCGGCCACGTTTACGGCTTCCCTCTCTTCTCTCCTTCCCTTAAATCCGTGCTGGGCTACAGCCAGCAGCAGCTGGCCTTGCTCGGCTTCGCCAACGAAATCGGTGATAACATCGGCATTATCCCCGGAATCGCCTGCGATAAGCTCCCGCCCTCGGTTTTGCTCGCCATTGGATCCTTCACTTGCTTCCTCGGCTTCGGCCTGCTTTGGCTCGCTGTCAGCCAAGCACTCTTCCTGCCTTACTGGGCGGTGAGATGTTTACTTCTATCAAGAAAATTTTAAAGTAAATTATAGATTTGTTAAAATAATTGTCAATTAGCCAATAGCATTTCATATATTATACCTCAGCTGCACAAATATTGGCCATTGATAGGTATTTGAGTAAATTGAATTAGGAGTTAATAGCATATTGCGGCTAGCAAACGGACAGGGTTGATTTGGGCTGATATATAGTTGTTTTCAAAAGTTTCATCCCCTATACGCGATAGGGTTCGATTAAGGTAATGAGGAAAAAAAATAAAAAAGTTTTCCTGCAAATGTTTTCACTGCAATTGGGGAGAAAATGTTTCATTTTTGGTTTTAGAAAATAATTTTGAAAATTTAATTTATTAATTACATTTGGTATTATGTGTTTAATCAAGATGCAAAAAATCATATCATTTGAAAACTTAAATTATCATAAAATATAAGCAAAAATGAAGTATTTTCATCACAATTGTAATGAAAATGTTTGCATGCAATCATTATCTTATTTTCATTCATAAAAAACCTGCCTATTTTATTTTTATTCGATTTATTTCTGTTCATTATAACTTATTAAGTCACATTTACTTTTTTCTCACCTCTTTTCCTTTTTCCCAAAAAGACCCTCTTAGTTGAAATGTTGTTGGCTAATATGTAATTGCCAAAAAGTTCATTGGTCTATTTTAAAATTTTAGGTTTTTGGCATTTGGCCCTTTCAACTTTTTTGAGTTTGCAATTTTTACCTAAAACTATAGATTTTGCATGGTTGCTCCTAGTTATAAAAATATTTCGCATATTGCTTTCTTGATTGATTAGGCCAAACTTCGGCCAAATATTTTTTAAAAATACAAAAGTGTACCTTACATAGTCAATTTTAACTAGATTTTGTGGCTTATCTCAAGGCCATGTTAAGGTAGATTATGTTCTAGTCAATTTTGAAATACAATGGGTCAAATATGAAGATGAGCCCCAAAAATTGAATATTTGATTGATGAGTATTCTTAAATGGTCAAATTTTAAACAATTTTTGTAGGCCGCCTAAATATAATTAGAGTCATTAAAAGAGTCCATAAATTATGTTTAACTTGATCTTGATGGCTAGTAAGTTAAATTAGCTTAGTAGATCTTACTTTAAATATTTTTACCCTAAAAATATATTACACGTAATAGGTAGATTAGTAATTTTTCTTTACTATAACGCGAAAGAGGTCTTTTTACAAAATATTATTATAGTTAGGAATTATTTTGCAATTCGAAAAGTTAAAGGAAGAATATGCAAAAGTAAAAATTTTGAGGGGCAAAAGTAAAATAACCCTAAAATTTTCTATTTTATTTTCTCCCCTTTTTCATGATATTGCCGCACACCGGGACTGGTTTTGGTAACCCACCCATTTGCCTTTTTCTTGAATTGAAATTAATTGATGTCAGTAATGTAGGGATAATTTGAGTTGTAAAATACATAAAAAAAAATAAATATTTTAAAATACATAGATAATGCAAAAAAAATGAAGTAATTATATGCAAGTAAACATTACATCAAATAAAGTTGTGGATAAGAAAAGGGACTTTTGCAACATTTGTGCATTTTAGAAGCTTCTATACACCATTTGCATTAAACCAAACACTGATGACATTCTACAAGAATCATCTTGGTTTGATGCCACTTCTTAGGTCTGTGGATAGAAAGATGTGCTGTTTTGAGGAAGATAAGGGTAACTCTTGCATGGTGGACCCTGAAGAGTGATCTTGACTGGATGAAAACTCTTTCCCATTCACATATACAACTCAACACATTGTAACTTTCATTATTGGAGCAGTCATCTAATTTGCTGTAATCTTTCCCATACCTCATACTTTTATTTTATTTTAAACTTCTCTGAGGATTAGGAGTTTTCTATGTTTTGACTGTCTTTGCCACCTTTTGCAAATTTGATTTCTTGAATCGGGTTCCACCAAAGGTGGGTCAAGGAGAGGGTGTATCCATTGAAAAAGGATGTATGCAGATTTTGGAAGCCATCCTCGATGATTGAAATAGAATAAGCTGAAACTTGCAGAAGGCAGGTTGAAGGTTTTGTTTTGCGTGGGTCGAAAGTGTGAAAGAAGCTGTAGTTTCGGTAGGATATTGACGATTTTTATAATGCTGTTTTTCCATTTTTGTTTTGACTTATGATAAGGTAGTGTTTAGATATCAATCCTGTTGGCTGCTTATTACTGTGTCCTGGACAACATCTTGAAATAGTTGAACCTTAGTTAATCTCTTTATACATGGGTTTTGGGTTCTAATTCCATTGAGAGCAAGCAAGTAAATCCCACTCCCAGACAGACAAGGACCCTACAAGTTATTGATGAAGGTCATATGACAGTGTTGGAAGGAGGTTCTTAAAGTGGCTAAATGCAAATTTTCAAGTATTAATATATTCTTCTTGTAATGATGTTGCAGTAACTTACTGATGATAGACAAGCTTCAAATAAGAGCAATGCAAATGTTTAATGCAAGCTCGAGCTTTTCATACATTTGACACTAAAAGCATGAGTCGAGATGTCTTCACTCGTCTACCAGTAATTTTAATTTGTCTCTAGGTTACCTTGCTGAGAGTCAAACCTGTAACTTAGCAATCTATAACCTAGCTCTAACACCATTAAATCCAAAAAGCTCAAAGCATAGAAATCCCTTTTAATCTATCCTTAATATAGGTCATATCAGACATGTACACAATTAGGAGGCGTTGCTCAGCATTTGTTGATCTCCTGAAATCTCAAAT
Source organism: Pouteria campechiana (assembly GCA_036873735.1). Lineage (NCBI taxonomy): Eukaryota > Viridiplantae > Streptophyta > Magnoliopsida > Ericales > Sapotaceae > Pouteria > Pouteria campechiana. The sequence continues at coordinate 8,516 of JAYJMB010005035.1, read as the reverse complement.
TGAAAATGTGAATGAAATTGTTCAACAAATTTAAACAGGATTTCCTCCTTCTGGTTTGGCAGATCTTTTATTGAAATGTAACTTGTGGAGAAAAACAGGACTTCCACGCTGAAACCATCTCTCATTGGTTGACATGACCTGGCATGTTGTGAGATGATATGCAGCTTTTGAAATTTTAGCAGGTTGGTGTAGTTGAATGCTGATTGTCGCAACTTGAATACCCAGCTAATTGGAATTAATAGGAAAAAATTATACTCATGCTGGGTATCAACCCCTTTTGAAGGTGTATGGGCATCCTATGGTTTTAAGTTATACTTTCTTCTTGGAACCAGATGGGCTTCGCCTCATTATTTCTCTTTTTTTCTCCTCCCTTCTACTTTACCTTTTTTATTGGAAGAACATCCATCTTGATTAATTTCTCAATGAAATAGAAAAAAAAATATACCACATGGGGAAAAAAGATATCAGCTCTTTCTTAAATATCTATGGTTTGCTAAAAGATTCAGTTGAAAATTCATTGTTATTGTATTGGTTGGTTGTGATTAAGTAGTAAGGAAAGAAGTTTTGTTCTGTTTTTTTAACTGTTTGCAGTTTAGAAAACTAATGTCATCCAGTGTTTTTTACATGGTACTTATGGCTCAAAATTTATTACGTTGAAGTATTTAACATTTTAGTTGTTCCATATGGTCTGTCTTATTAGTGATGATTTGGCAGATATGGACTGCTCTACTCATTGCTAGCAACAGCAGTGCATGGTTAGGAACTGTAGCACTGGTGACCAACATGAAGAACTTCCCTCTGAGTAGGGGCACTGTTGCTGGCATTTTCAAAGGTTATGTTGCCCTCGGTGCTGCTGTATTTACGGAAATCTACGATGGGGTGTTCAGTAATTCCTCCACGAAACTCCTGCTTTTACTCGCTCTGGGTATTCCTGTTTTAAGTCTGGCAGTAATGTACTTGATTAGGCCTTGTAATCCTACTACAGAAGAAGACTTTACACAACATGGTCATTTCCTGTTGTTACAAATTGCCAGTGCTTTGCTGGGCATCCATCTTCTCACAACTACAATTTTGGATGACAGTCTCTCCCATAAATGAAGTCGTCCTACGCATTTGTGGGCATTATGGTCGTTCTCTTATTGGCACCTCTTGCAATACCTATAAAGATGGCACTATTCCCAGCTAAGCATAAAGGATTTGAAACGTTAAGCCAATCTGGTCCAACAGACCAAATTACAGAGGAACATGAGTCAAATAGATCAAAGCCACTATTACTATCATCAACAGAAAATAGCAGGCATTTCCAAAAGAGTGATGATGCTTCTGATGCTAATGTACTTCTGGCTGATGGAGAGGGCTCTGTTAGTGTGAAAAAGAAGAGACGGCCTAGGAGAGGGGAAGACTTCACGTTTTGGGAAGCTTTTATCAAAGCCGATTTCTGGCTTCTCTTTATGACCTACTTTCTTGGGGTTGGATCTGGTGTGACTGTTCGTCAATAATTTGGCACAGATTGGAATTGCAGCAGGTGTGACTGATGCAACTACCCTGTTGTTCCTCTTCAGTTTCTGCAATTTTGTGGGTCGTCTCGGCGCAGGTGCTGCTTCAGAATATTTTGTCAGGTGAGCATGGTTTTGACCTGTGATGTGTTGCTTTATTTAGGGAAATTGTCTTGCTCTTACAACCTTTCAGTGAACACAAGATTACTGTTGAAGTAATAAGCACTTATCAGATGGCCCATGCCCAACGACTCACAAAATTCTGTGAGCCATCTAATCAACCAATGATGCACATATAATGAACTTAGCTGTATGCTAATTGCTTATGCCTAAGAATCACCTGAAATCAGTATTTTTTAATGTTAGCATACACAATCACCAGACCATTTACAAAATTCGCATCAATGAAAGCCTGGTCACACATCACACATTTAAATTTAACACGGTTTGGCAGTCCCTATCTAACATTTCTTGCCTTGGTACCTTTGTTTTTCCTATTTTTGGTTGTTAGATAACATGTTCCAAATTCTCTTATACTATTAGTTCCACTAATGCCTCAAATTTTCTTGGACTATTGGTTCTACTAATAGCATGACATCTCTTGCAGGCTGAAGATGTTTCCTAGGACAGTTTGGATGGCCTATGCACAACTCCTTATGGTTGCTGCATTTCTTCTGTTTGCTTCATTTATCAATGGCAGTCTTTATGCTGCAACTGCACTCCTTGGCATCTGTTATGGCATACAATTCTCCACAATGATTCCAGCTGCTTCTGAGCTTTTTGGGTTGAAGAACTTTGGTCTAATATACAGTTTCATCTTGATTGGCCAACCTCTTGGATCTCCTCTTCTCAGGCCTGCTTGCGGGCTATGTGTATGATAAGGAGGCACAGAGGCAGCACTGGGGCCTTCTCAGCACACACAGTTCATGCGCTGGACCCTACTGCTTTAGGTTAACATTCTTAGTCCTTGCTGGGGCATCTGCTTTGGGCTCCATATTGGGTATGATCCTAACATTCAGAATAAGGCCAGTGTATCAAATGCTCTATTCTAGGGGATAATTTCGTTTGCCTTCTATTTCAGGTCATTAAAGGCAATCCTCTTGTTGGAAGTAACTAACAGCTTTATTTGTTGTATGATTGTGGTAAATATGCCATTGATACAGCTGGGGAAGTGGTTTTTATTTTTCTCGTGCTTCTCCAATGGCAATTCAATCTAGAATCTTCTTTCAAGGTTTGTTGTATTCTGAGGTATCCATATTCTGGTTGGAAGTATGCTACATTGGTAATATTTGGGCTATTTTCCGATTGATGCGTGTAATTCAATATTGTAATTGTTTCTGACTTCTCTTTTCCACAACAATAAAGCTATGTTAGAATCCCTTGAGATGATGAAAACTGATCTGCAAATTTCTCTTCCGGATTGTTGTTGGTGACCATAGGCCATAGCCTTGCATTAATATGTAACTCTATGTAGCTTGGGACACATGAGAACATAGTTTTATTACCTAAATGATCTTTATCTGCAATCTGATATTTGCTTATTTTGGTGTTTTTAAAAATCACCCTTGAGGTGTTCATTGGAGCTTTGGGTAGTACAAGACAAGTTTCCAGTTTTTCTCAGTTATGAATTATCACAGCTTGGCGTCACTGATATGGGCTTGGTTCTTCTCTTACAAATTAAGTAGCATATCTTGTTACTGGTATTATTCTTCTTATACTCAGTAGCTTATCCTGCTGCATGCGGTTAATGCTAAACTCTTCCAAGTTAGACATTGAGTGGATGGCAGCTCTAATATTCATCTCAGTTATGATTTCACCTGCGGGGATCATTGGCAGATCCTCTGAGCTGAGGGCGTATATTACCTCTGGTTGCTTGCTATTCCAAACCGCTCAATTTTGATTGTTTTAATAACCTTTGAAATCTCCTCATCAAACCATCCAAGCACTTCTATTGTGGCAACAAAGACAAAGAGTAAAAAGTAAACTAAAACAGCAGTGGCATTCAGTAGGAAGCACCAAAAGACAAAAGCTTCCAGGCCTCAAGAGGCCAAGACTTCGTAGTTCGCGCCTAGCATTTTCGAGCCTATCAGACAGTGGTCTAAAAAAGTGTGCCACGACATGCACTGTTCCTTACTCAAAGCTCGTCTCTTTCGCTTGTTTATCATAGAATTCAGTAGAAGACTATGGTAAAACGATTCTGTTTGGCTTACTACGAAGCAGATGTGAAGGTGAGAAAAAAGTGGAATATGTAGAATAAAAGAAGAACTAATGATGTCGCCAAGATAGAGATTATATTAATCCTAAGTAAATAAAGACCAAATAGAAATTATTTATGGGAGAAAATGCAATGACTTGTGTGAACAAAGAATAGAAGTTCTTTTGTTTTCCATTTTTTTTATTGGACATTTATCAATCCTTAACTATTCATAACCATTCTATATTTTTGATAACTTACTTAAATTTGTTCAGAATGTCTATCTATTTTAACTCTACTTACCATTTTTCTAATGTCATCATCTTTCCTTTTACGCATTTGTCATACATTTTACTATTTCCTCTTTTACCTCAATATAAATTGAGACAATAATTTTCAAGCTATTTTGGGACTCTCTCTCTCTCTCTCTCCCTAAATATCATGTGACTAAAGGTTCACTTATCCTAAACTTGAGTGAGGCACATAGGTGTTAACTACTGTGATAAGTCAAGCTTTTCTCACCTTATATCCTCAATCAACTGAAAAGATGCGAAAAAGATAGAAAGGTTGTTGGTCTGCTGAATCTATTAATACTGCCGTAAGTGCAGGTTGTTAGAAAAGTGGGGTCGTTTATCATTGCTCTTAAGTACTGATCCTTTGCTGCTCTTCCTAATTAAGATGTTTCCATGTGAAGCAACAGGCATCAACAATCGTGATGATTTCTCTCCGCGTTGCACAGAGTAACATGTTTCACCTTCCCCAAAAATAAATATATAGAAAACATCAAAAATCCCCATCCCGTACGGAAGAAATAATTCACGCTTGACCTTTTGCATTTTCTGAAAATTGTTTTCAAGTTGACTAAACTATTAAACATATTAAACCTAGCGAAAAAAAAAAAAAAGCTACGGGTGAAGCTAAGGTAGAGAGAGAGAGAGAGAGAGAGAGAGAGAGAGAGAGTGAAAAAATAAAATTTTAAGCTACAGAATTCATTTTGGGTGACGCTACGGTAGGAAGAGAGAGAAAGAGAGGGAGGGAGAGAGTACACACAGCTTGCCTCACATTTTTTCCAAACACGGGCATATCCAGTTTTCAATATATAAAGTTCATAGAAATGAAATTGAAATTGAAGCCTTAACCATTCGAGCACTAAAACCCCTAATGGTTTCTATCCTTCTGATTTTAGGAGCTTTCTGTTTTTCTTGTGGGGGACCTCCATGAATTCCAAAATTGAAGAAGATGATGAAATGGCTGCTTACCCTCTTGTCCTTAGTGCACCCAACCACATCTGCAAACATTTCAAGCCACAACGGATCACATGCAATTGTCTACAACCCACAGTCATCCATGAATGCGAAATTTGAATCATTTTCATAGCCGCCTAAGCTTTGAAATTTCCTTTCCCAAAACATATGAAAAGTGAAATACACAAAAGCAAGCAGGACAATTTCATGGCAAATGCATAGTGCTAACATGAGAGAGAGAGAGAGAGATGGGCTTCATGTTGGCTTCAAGTTTTGGAACATGGAAGCCCACCTGATTTCTTCTATCCTGTTAGACCAACTCATCTCACCATCGTTCTTCCCATTACCAAGAACATCTCCACCCACCTTATCATACTTGCCATGAGCATCACACAACACTGGGCTCACACCACTCTCAACCATGGCCCCCGCCGTCGATTCCCCTCCAGTGATCATCAACCTCCTCTGCTTGTTCACTGCTACCCGCTTGTTCCTCTTCAACATCGCGCCCTTCCATTGCCTCCCATATGCCTTCTTGGGCAACATGATGATTGCAGAGCTCTCCGTAGCGTCCAATGCACAAAAATACTTAGCCATTCCCTTCTTTGTCTTCTTGAGCAGGATCAGGAGCTTTGAAATGGGTCTTGGCCTACCCAGTCTCTTCTCCTGCTTGACCAGCTTGAGAATTTCTAACCTGTGTTTGGCGATGGAGATGCCCATGCTTTGGAGGAACTCATGGTCGAAGTCGGCGATGTCATCCTCCTCGATCTCGTTGTGGGCGAAGGCAAGGCCGTATTCATAGACAAGCGATGGCTCGAGGTTGGTCTTGGACAGCCATGAGAACCAGTCCATGACCATAGATGCATGTGGGTAAAACAGATGGATGGTGGGTTGAGATTTATAGAGGAGAAATGTGAGACGCAGGTAGTTGGGTAGTTTTGAGTTTTCTTTTTCTTCTTCTACTCTTTGAAATAGATAGAGGATGCTGCCTCGAAAAAGACATGAAATGGATGGCCCACTTGTCTTGCATGAGTTAGCATGCGGTGCTGGAAGACAAAATATAAGGAGTGGACAATCCAGACCGTTCATTCTTCTGCATCCAATGGGTGGTTTAGATGGATAAAATCGATGGTCTGATTCAGCTATCGAGTAAGTTTTGGAGCATGGATTTATGGATTGCTTGTACTTTTGCCATCTTGCCAATAGATGGTTTGGATCAAGGAAACATGTGGGTGCCACCTTGTGGAGGATTTAATCGATTATGGCCGTATGATAGAGGACAAGGACTGAAATACATCATGAGTAGAAAGGAAGAATTTCTTTTGGAGAAAGTCCAAACAGGGAGGACATAGGAAATGAGTGGTGGGGATATGTTGCTTGATTTTCTCCACCAGAGGATAGAGCACTGTGCTCTAGCTTTGCTTCACCATCAATCAATGACCCAAGCTATTGACCTGACTTACCATCAATCAACGATCCTGACATTTGATGTTAGGACTTGGTGTAATGTATTTATTAATAATTTTAATCTAGCCAACTAACCAAACGTATGATAGGAGAGCTTGATCCACTATATTTACTAGTAATTTTAATTTAAGTTACTATTTTCAAATAAGTCCAGGTAAACTCAGTTGTTAAACTGTGATCACATTTTGTATGAGCTAAACTCTGGTACCATTTGATGGTAAAATCACTAGCCATTCATTCATGGCTTAGAACTTCCTTGACCTAGTCCGATTTTGACATATACTTTTCTTAGTAATTATACCTTTTTCTATTAGTAGTCAGTCGGTGTTTTGTAAAGCCGAGACAAACCTTCCAACTACGGGAATTACTTACAAGCTGTGGTGTACAAATTCAATGGACGGGGATATCTCCATTTAATAATCAGAAATTGTATTTTCTGAGCTACTTTTGCCCATTGAATGAATTTTCTAGTCTGGCGCATTTGTGGTCCATAAGCCACTCAAATTATATTAAAAAATATCAACAGTTTTATCTCGTCAAAGTGTCAAACTGCCCAACATCGTTGTGCAAAACAAAAGACATAAAACAACCATTGCACCTGGAGCATTGAGTGAGACTCACCTCTAACCGATGTACATTTGTTTATTTATGGGACTGCTGGTTATTTTTAGTTTATGTGTCCGTTACATGGTAAATGACCTCACTCGCGATAGCTCCAAATTGGACGGGATGTAGAGGTTGAAAGCTCTCAAATTTGAAACGTCAAACTATCCAGAGTATTGGTTTCTGTTAGTGTTTGTTAGTTTTTCTAGAGGGCTTTGACAATGGAGGATTAGGTGCCCAAAAAATGAGGAATTAGGTAAAGGTCAGGTCCTTTAACCACCCGGTTGATGTGCTTTGTAATTGTTGCATTAAATGTGCAGGTGGGAAGCATCTTTCAAACAAAACCTAACTGTCTGACTGATGGTTACTTTTGTCATCCAAATCGTCTCAAGCATGCTTCTCTGCATGCTAAGTAGTCTTGTTTTGGGACGACTTTTGTAGTTTTTGGTTTGGGAAAAGAAGGATAAACAACCCCATGTGAAAAAACAAAAAAGGAAAAATTATTTTTCTTTCTTTTTTAGACTATCACAATACGTAACTACTCATAATTAACTTATTTTTAATCTTTAAAAAAGTCTGATTATTTTATTTTTATTCACTTTATAACTAACACTATTGTCTACTTTTTTCCACATCTTTTTCTTTTTCTTTTTTTCATATTTTTTCCTTGAACCAATTACACATATCATTAGAAGTTTTTAAAAAAAAATTGTTAACTTAAAACTATGTACAGCACAAAAGAATAGATAATATTGATTGAAATTGAATGCCCATTTCTAGAAATTTTTTTGTGATAACAACAAGCTTTGCTTAACCCATTTTTATCTCTTACGTTGCTATGTGTTGCTGCTACCAAAGGAAAAGGATTTCATAGTAATCGAAATACATTCTCTATCAAATACCACCGTTCAAACACATCCTGAGTTGGATATGCTTGGTTTGGATTCATGGGGTTGGGATTAACCCAAGCACTTTGCGCCATCTGCTTTTGGTAGACATGAAGGGCAACATCAACTTAAACCATGGTAGTCAAACAAAGACCTGCCTGATGCTGATGTAGCACACGTAATCAATACATGCACGCATATATTTGCATGAAAAGAGACATTTCTCCTGCATACCTAACGTTCGTCAGCCGAGAGGACTTAAAAAGTTTCTACCTAATAATGATCTGATTTGGAGGTTGCGACTAAGATATTAGTGGAACCTTCCATTTAATTCAAATTAAAGCAAGAAAAGACCAGGATTTTAAGAGACTAAAATATTAGTATATAGAGACTATTGATTTCATTATCACTGTTCCTTTCATACTTACCATATGATGGTTTGGAATATTGAAAGATAATCCTAGCTTAAGGGCCTAGAGCTTGGTATATAATAAAATATATGGTTCCAAAATAATTTGGGCAATCGTTGGGGATCCAAAATACCTATCTAATATATTATAGTTACTTTCTAGGTTTTTCGGATTATTCAAGTAAAAATAATTCGATCGGGTTATACTTAATTCCA